>WOXC01003621.1:0-260000 GCA_011680675.1 Gymnobelideus leadbeateri | reverse complement strand
TGGAGCTGCCTCTGAAAACTACAAAATGGTGTGTCTCCTCAACCGCTTCTAGCCCCCGGGGAGGGAGCTGACGCATTCCCCAAATACTGGTCCCAAAGTCCATAGGACACTAACCTCTTACTTTATCCTAGGCATGTCTATGTTGATAATTCTGGAGTTGCCACAGCTGCTGGTGTTCTGGGGTCTCTCCTTCCGGCTGCTGGCCCTGCCACCCTGGGGCTAAAACCTCGGCTCACGCAGACCTGTGCTCGGCTCAGCTCCCTGTGCTCTGCACACTGCGTGCTGCCAGGTCCCGGACCACTGTGCTGGTCCTTCCTGCTGGGCTGCTGGGCTGTCCTCAGAGGGAGGTTAGCTTCTCTGTGTAGTTCTGTGGGTTCTGGGGCTCCAGAAATTGTTCAGAACCCCCTTTTACATAGTTTGGGGGGAATCTGGGGGCAGAGTGGCTTGGACAAGCTGTTTCTACTCTGCCATCTTGGCTCCGCCCCCTCTATTTTAGTTTTTATGTTTCAGTGTAGCCCCAGGGAAATGCAGAATCACTCTACTGTGTCTCTGTACATGCCAGACACCATTAGTAGGATCCTAGTTCAGCACCAGGTAAGTTGACAGGTGCTGACAATAGTTCCAACTACCCCCTCCACCCAACCCCCCAGCATAGCACCAGACATGAGGGTCCTCTGGAGTCCCCAAGACAATATCAGCACAGCATCAGGTAAAAAGCCAGGGCCAGCAGCCACTGGCACAAGAAGCCTGAGACAGTGCCTCTTCCACCATGGAAACAGCACTCAAATCTAAAGAAAGGAAAAAAGAAAAAAAAAGATATGCAAACAACAACAACAACAACAAAAAGAACCTGACTCAAATGGCAGGATCATGTAGGGAATGGACCAGGTGGGGGGTGGGATGAGTGGGAGGGAATTATAGGCAGCCTTGTACAATATATCTACTATGATAATGTTTTGCATAGCTAGACATGTACAACATATACTGAATTACTTATATCCCAAGAGGGAATGGGTGACAAGGGAGGAAGGAAATGGATCTGAAATTCGAGGTCTTAACATTAAATGTTTCAAATATATATAAATACTATTATTAATACTCTTTTGCTTGTAATAGGGAGATAAGATGTGCAGGCATTGGGACACAAAGATTCACCTTCCTTTAATGGGAAAGTTGAAGGGGATATGGGAGAAGGTATGGGAGAGAGCAGACTGGAGGAAGCGATATCTTGTGGGACTGCTATTCTGGGAGGTTGGGTAGGGGAATAACAGGGGGAAAATGATTGTAACTCAAAATCTGGTGGAAATGAATGATGTAAAACAGAAGTTAATAAAGCATCTGTTTAAATATATATATATATATATATATATATATATATATATAAAACTGATATAGATCTGGTTGCATGAGGATGCCTCTTTGCCAGGACCTAACCTGAAGCACATGGAGGTCTGGCCTACTTTCTTGTCAAGCTGTAAGATGTCCATTTGCCCTGGGCTGTGTTGAAGCATGTGGTAGTTCTTAGAGTTGGAGTCTACTGATTTCCTTTGCTATGCTAAGTCATGTGGGAGATCCTGGTGTTGGCATTTGCCTGCCTCACCACATTGGGCCTGCAGATCTCCAACTAGCTTGCTGAGGTAGGGCTTGCTGCTGATTTGCTAGAACACTTCCCGTCTGGAATGAGCTCCCCATTTATCCAAGGGTGATGGGCCTTTCTTGCCAATCTTCCAAGGTTCTTGTGCTAAAAGATTGTTTCGCTTCATCTTTTTGCTGCTTCTACTATTCCTGGATTTTTCCTCAGGTGTAATTTCATGTCCCCCAAAGATCAATATGGGAGAGTGACAGTGATTTACTGCTTCATTCACCATCTTGACTCTTAGAAGTATCTTGGCCTATTTTTGACTAGTAAGAAATGAAGTAGGATACCATCTGGAAAAACATATAAATGGAAAAACATTCAATGATTACAAATTTGATTCTGCTGCAAAAAAAACTGCTTCTAATGTTGATTCTCTCCCTGTGATGCTATGTAAACACGAATCACAAAGCATTATATTCTCAGAATAAATAAAATTTCACATAAAATATAAGACACTCCAAAGAATTTTGTTGGACATATACAGTTTGAAAGATGTCATAGAGGAAACATCAAGCAACTTGACCTCCCTGGGTCTCAGTTTCCTCATAGGTAAAATAATACGTCACCTAGACACTCAGTGAAGAGAGTGCCAAGCCTGCAGTCAGGGATACTCATCTTACTGAGTTCAAATCTGGTCTCAGATATTTACTATCTGTGTGAAAAAGTCAATTGCCCCTGTTCAGTTTCCTCATCCATAAAATAAACTAGAGAAGGAAATGGCAAATCATTCCAATATTTGAGAAGAAAAACCCAAATGGGATCACAAAGAGTCAGACATGACTGAAAAATGACAGAACAACAAAATAATGGTGTTTAATTTGATGACCTCTGAGTTTCCTTCCTTTTCTCTATCTAAGTTCCTATAAACTTCTGGAAAGAGAGGGAGACTAGTTATTTAGAGAATGAGAAATACCTGATGTACAAAGTAAATGGCCTCTTAGTATCCCTGACAGAGGAAGGTATCTAAAGTGTGGAGTGATTCTTTTATTGAGAATTCATTGGAAAACATAGGCAGAAATCACAAATGATGAAATATGTGTATGGGAAGGATGATGGTGGTGGTTTGCAATATGAAACAGTAAAAAGTATACCACCAAAGCATAAAAATAGGTGTAGTAACATGCAAAAGTATCATTACAATTATGATAATACAATCCAATCTCTTGACTTGGCTTTAGAAAACAGTTGTGCTATATGAAGCAAGTCTTTTTTTTTAATTGCAATTTACTCCACTATGAAATGAAGAGATTGACTTCTTGATGTTGACTGACTGAACAGAGAACTCCCTTATGCCTGCTCAAAAAAGCAAAAACAAAAACTTAAACATCACACCAAGTCAAAAAATGATCAATGAATCTAATGAAATAACTAAAATAAGTGACTTCTACTCTAGAATAGTAAAAAAAAAAAAGCCAGCCAAAAGCTGTAGGAAAAGGTTCCACCTAATTCTCATCTGTGGCTCCAAGAAGCTGTAGCATGTGCATTGGCCACACCACAGTAAGTCATTTCAACAGGTGGACTAAACCAGTTGGAGGGTAACCAAGGGGTCTTGAACTCAATGGTAACTTAGGCAGGGTACTACTCCAAGCATATCAAGAAATGTAGAAAGATCTCACCAGAATATCCAAAAAGTTAACAAAATGGGAACCTTCTTGAGATAGACAATACACAATTGTAGACTGCAATAATTAATATCCAAAGACAGCAAGAATAGGACTTTTTGGAGAAAGGCCTACATTAATTAGAAATCCACAACAGGGGGTGGGTAGGTGGCACAGTGAATAGAGCACTGGCCCTGGAGTCATGAGGACCTGAGTTCAAATCTGGCCTCAGAAATTTAACACTTACCAGTCAAGTGACCTTGGGTGAGTCACTTAACCCCAATTGCCCTGCCTTCTCCCTCCAAAAAAAAGTAATCCACAAAAGAGACCTTTGGACTTCTGAGGAGATAGAGCAGCCAGTGAAGACACAGAAATATCCTGACAAAGATGCATCAATTTCAGGTGCTTTGAAGTCCTATCTGGATTAATCACAAATAACCATGAAGGTCCAACACTCTGGATGTCCATGATACAGAGGAGCCTAACTCTGGGAGATGGAGGCCAGCATAAGAATCCAGGGCCAGATCCAAAAAGCTAAGTATCCCAGACAAAACTGATTTAGGGGGCAGAAACTGCTCTTGTTGTAAAACAGTGGTAATGACAAAAAATAAGAAAAAAATTAAAAATAGTGTAAAACCATTGAAAACTTTTTGAAAGTGTGCACAGAAGTATAGAAAGAAGCTTAGACAGATGGCACAATTTTGAAAGTAGCAGTTTCTTTTTTTCTCTTTAACACAAACAATAAGAAATGGTTGGTTGTTGTCCAGTCTTGAAGAGGATGAAAATGGCATCACTATGCTAGAGTCAAATTTCATTGTGCCTGATTGGGACTGACCAGACCAATACAAGCTCAGAATGCTCTACCACAGATTGGGTACAAATAATCCACATGAACATTTGGGATGGATTTTCTAAATTTGCACAACCTGAATTTACTTTGAGCTTTCTCAATTCTGCTTTGCTCATAGAGCATAGCACCTTCTCTGATGTGGGCACCATGCTGAGCTGTCCTGTGCCAGTGTCTCCCATGTCACACAATCAATTAAAAAGTTCTTGAGAGACCTTGAGAGTGTCCTTGTATTTCTTCTTCTGACTACCGTTTGAACACATGCTCTACATGAGCTCTCCATAATAGTCTTTTTGGCAAGCATATGTTTTGCATTCCAACATGGGCAGCCCATCAAAGTTGTGCCCTCTGATGCAGAGTTTGAATGCTTTGCAGTTTAGCTCAAGAAAGGACCTCATTATTTGGTATCTTATCCTGCCAGGTGATCTTCAGAACCTTCCTAAGACAATTCAAATGGAAACAATTCAGTTTCCTGGCATGGCGCTGGTAGACTGTCCAGGTTTCACAGGCATACAACAATGAGGTCAGTATAATAGCTCTATAGACCTTCAGTATGGTAGTCAGTCTTTTCTCTCCCATACTTTCCTTCAAAGCCCCCCAGACACTGAGCTAGCTCTGACAATACATGTGTCAAGCTCATTATCCAGGGATGTGTACATACATACAGATATGTATATATTGCTATAGATACAGATCATATGCAGTATATTAGTTATACAACATTATAGGGAGTATATATAAATATGTGTATATATTTGTGCATAAATTTGAATGTCTTCCACTTTTCTCCCTTTTGTATTACTATCTTTTCTCTTTCTCTTTTCATTTCATTTTCCTATCTTTGTCTCAATTATAGTATTTCTTTATTCTCTACTCCTTTAGTCAAACAGAGCCACCATCTATTCAATCCAACTAAGAAGCCAAAGATTCCCCCCACTCACCCCTGCCTTGGAGGAATTACCAAATCAAAAACTTATTCCCATCAGCAAGAAATTGTGAAGCACTGTTCTCAGAATATACTTTCAATTAATTGGAATAAGTATTCCTTTTGGAATCAAATTGTGAATGATAAAATAACTTGCCTTTTATATTTCAGACAAATGAGAATAGAAATGCAGAAAAATAATCTCTTCTATAATCTTAAGCATTTTTTTTTCTTTTTGAATTTCATAACCTGGAATTCAAGTATTTACCCAGTCTGGTTTTAACCAGCAACTCTCTATTACAGACAGATAGGTATATTCACTTGAACATATTATTTTCCTTCAGGAAATTGTGTGCATTTCTATTTCTGTACTTTTGTTTAATCTTTTTTTTTTGCATAGATACCTTCCTTTATCTTCTCTATCTAATCATGTCTCAATGCACAGACAAACTTTCACTTCCTCCACAAAACATTCTCTTCATTCTCCAGCACACAGGGATCCTACACTTTTCTGAATTCCAATAGCACTTAATAGATGCACTATTCATTTGGTACAAACTTTGCATTTTAACTCCAAAATATTATAAAGTCCTTGGAAATAGATGCCAAGCTATATGTATACATGTATGTATGCATACATACTGTGGTGTGCTGATTACTTGGGAGGATGTGTGTGTTGATTTTGACATAATGATACTGATAGTTGTAGGCTTTTAATGACACTTAACCAGATGAAACAGGATTTAACTGGTTTCTTAGTAAGTTCTTTGTCTGTCAAGTAATAAATTTTGTGGTATACATATGCATTTAATTACTCTTTCCTTGTGTTTTTAATTATGTGGTTTTAATAATAGCTATTACTCTAAGGACATTTGTAAAAATTGCAGCTCTTTAAAAGAACCATTTACTTACTATTAGAAATATTACAGTGGCTATTGGTAGATTATCAATTCCTTGAAAACTCACTTGATATAAACATTGAAAGCCTATGGGATATAGTTTCAGATAATCAAAAAAAAAATGGACTGATTGATAAAGTTTCATTCATTGTTGAATTGATAAACTGTGATTTAATAAGGAAAATTTAAAAATGGGTCAAAATTTTATGAACACTGTACCCCAGGCAACTAAGACCACAATAAGCAAACAAGTTGACATATATGCTGATGGAAGTTTTTATGTCAGAAACTTCCTATACAAATGAAATCATAGCTTTAGACCATTTCTCCAAATTGCTTTTATTTTTTATCTAATGACATTGTTGTGATCAAAATACCTTTCAAACTTTAAAATATGATACATATGGCACTCTGAATAAGGCAGTTTTATTGTATCCCATTATTGTATCTCTGTCTGGCAGAGTATCTGACATATATATATATATATATATATATATATATATATATATATATATATATATGGTGTTGTTCAGTCATTTCAGGCATGTCTAACTCTTTGTGACCTCATTGGGGATTTCCTTGGCAAAGATACTAAAGTTTTTTGTCATTTCTTTCTTCAGATGATTTTACAGATGAGATAAAAAAATAAACACTTAAGATTATATATAAAGTCTCAAAAAAGAGATTGTTATTTTTCTACATTTCTATTCTCATTTGTCTGAAATATAAAAGACAAGTTATTTGACCATTTTCAATTTGGTTCCAAAAGGAATAATAAGGTTATGTGCCATGCCCAGGGTCAAAAAGCTAGTAAGTCTCTGTGGTCAGATTTGAACTCATGAAGACCAGTCTTCCTAACTCCAGACCCAGCACTCTTATCTACTGCATTACATACCTGGCCCATATATCATATATAGTCAGCATTTCATAAAGAGTCAATAAACACTACATACTTAGATGTTTTGACTTTATTAATATTCAAAATATATATTATAAGACACAGGAAAAATTGAATAGAATATCACAGAACCAGCCATACTACAATTCCTTATGAATTTAAGACAGCAAATGTAACTCATAGAAAAGAATTCACATCTGGTATATTGATAAGAAATTGATCACAGAACCTCCCTAATTCAGTTAGTGGAAGAGAAACATGTTTCCATAAACATGTGTCCCAACATTTCACATGCTATATGTCTGAATGTTACCATTGATAGGAGTTGTACAAGAGTATCAAGGGCAGAACAGACCCCCTTTAAGGATGAAAACAAACTTCCACTCAGATGTCTTTTCTCAGTTCTGCTCAAATTCACAATTTTAAATTCCACTTAATTGAACTGAGAAAGTGCCAGCCTCTCCACCCACAAGCCCAACCGCCGTTCTGCTCACACTTTCTCATTTAGAGCATTATACTTTTATCCTCTGCTTCAGAGTTGCTCACAGGACATCTGTCAAATAACCCTACAGAAGTTTTATTCCTGGGTGTTGAAAATATTCTTTTTTAAAAAATCTGCTCCAAAGCAACAACATTTTAAAATTAGCACCAATAACTCACAATATATCACAATTAATATCTATTAGTTTAGTTTAATTTATCAAGTTTTCACATTAGCTCCTAATGACTATATTTTATTTAGAAGTCAGTAATTCATGCATAATGAATTTATAGTACACTGATCCCTTTTGTGATTCTAATTTATCTACCATTTCTATAATAAGGTAATTAGTTGATATAATTATTAAAATATATACTGTATATTTATTAGCATACTACTTGAGAAATGAGAAGGCATTTGTTTTGGAATGTTTAAAGACATTTAAATTATTTAAATGCACAAGTAGGCAGGAATGTAACTAAACAGAAAGTAATGGTTTGTCTGAATAAAGTATTGACAAACTCAAATTGTATCATCAATCTGAATACAAACATCTTCATGGCAAACAAAAAGAAAGAGACTGGAACTTTGAGGTTTGCTATTATCTGGGAGAATAGTTTCATGGCAAAACAAGATGAGATCAGTTTGGAAAGAGAGCAGAAAAGAGCTTGCATGTTCCTCCATTCCATACCATTATACTGTCTCAGTGTTCAATTAAAAAAAAAAAAAGTGGTGTAGTGGAGTAACCTCTTCAAAGTAAGTAAGATTGACTTTAAGGTCTAATAAAATACTTTCCAAATTAAACTCACTTCTAAAGATAGACTTAAAATAACATACTGAATCATTTCCTCTACCAACATCAAATGCCTTGCCATGGCATAAAGATTATCCTTGGTTCCTAAAGGCTGTGTTAGTTGAAAGCAAGTTGTGGGAGGCCCAATCACACTGGAGTGGAATATAGTCCAAAAACACACTATAAAAGACCAATATAACAAATCTCAGATAAATTTATTGCTTAAATGTTGGTCACCTAATGATGAGGTTTAGTGCCCATAAAGGTCAATGAAACTGTCTTCAAATTCAGCCTAAGAGACTTGCTAGTTCTATGACCCTAACAAGTCATTTAACCTCCCTAAACCTCAGTTTCCTCGTCAATAAAATGGAAAGTGAGGTAAATATTTATAAAAGATATTTTTAAATTTGAAATGCCATATGAATGTTAGTTATTATAACACATCAGTAGGAGGGGGAATCATGAATCTTTGAAGTAATAAAAACAAAATTAATAAATGAGCTTTGAGGTTCTTTGGAAAATTAAATCCCAATATTTATTAAGTCAACTTTCAAGGAGGAGTGGATCAACTTGTATTTTAAAAGGTATAATGTATTTAGGCATCTATCTTCCTCTCCATGTGAGGAGACAACATTAAGCTATAACTTTTTTTCCCAGGTTTATTGACAGAAATAAAAAAGAACTTATGATTTGATCCAACATGCAAGTATTGGTCCACAGAATCCCAACTGACTTTAATGGAATCCTGGAAACAGAATCTCTGTGTACTTCTTTGAAAAACTTCTCTATTAATTTTTTTGGGTTATTAATACTCTAAACAGGGAAAAATAAAAACAAAAAAACATATTAATTGCTTTGACAGTTATCTCTAGGGAATGAAAAATTCCATCTCTCTCTTTCTCTGTCTCCCCCATGAACAAGTATACATACACATATATACATGCATATATATATATCATAGATTGAAATTCCATAGACTTATTTTTAATAAAAATAACTTGCAATGATTATTTATTATTTTACTATGCAACACAAAAAAGCTGTGATTGCTATTTTATGAATGATAGTTAATGGTCTGACATCTGAAATCTGACATGTTCTCATTATTGTGTCATTGATTATTACAAATTAAAAAACTGCACAAAAGTGTGTTGTTATTCTTAGCTTATGAAATCTATTGAGTACAAAATTTTTGTTATCACATCAAATAATCTATAGCATTAAAATTTATTTAATAAGGGTGGTGGAATAGAGGCAGCAAATCAGATGAATTCTTTCAACATTCCCCTCCAAACATTAAAATAATGACTCAAATTGATTTGGAGAAGCAGATCAACAAAAGGTCAAGGTAAGACATTTTTCCAACCTAAGACAATATAGAATGTAAGCAACTGAAGTCTATGAGGACAGAAAAGGTTTTTTACATCAGGAAGGGGGCCACCCTGCAGTTACCTGGAAGAGGTAGCACTAGAGACAGGATTTGGAGAACAGCACAAAAGGAATTGTGGGAGCTTTGGGAGCTCACAATCCAGAGAGCATTGGAACACTGGTCAGAAAGAGATTACAGAAGACCTTTAGCTGGCATTGCATCCTACTAGCATTATTTGGTACCTCTTTTACCCAAAAGCAGTTCTGTATTAAAGTTCTAGGGGGCAAAGGAGTTTTTTATAATCAGTCAGAAATGAATAGGGGCCCTGGTAATGGTTCCATGGCAAAGAGGAGCACTAGTTCTTGCAGCCACACTGATCACAGTTCTGGGACCTAGAAGAGTTCTAGTGCTTGCACCTGTAGGGAAACAGAAGTATTTCCCCAGTAAAAACCAGAATACAGCACAGGAAAGCTGTGATCACAGTTTTCTCTAGATCCAGACACCTTCAAAGTACTGAATGTTCACAGACCCTCAGAACTAACTTTGAAAAGGGTAGCACAAAAAGCCTAAACCTTGGGATAGTGCTTCCTCACACTTAGATAAGCAGAGCCCAACTTTAACATAAAGTTCAAAGCCAAGAAATAGGAGAGAAAGATGGATCGGGGGTGGAGCAAGATGGCAGAGTAGAAACAGCACTTCCTCAGAGCTGTAGCACACACCACTTCAATATTATGTAAAAGGGGGATTCTGAATGACCTCTAGAGCTCCAGAACTCACAAAATGACACAGAGAAGCTAACTTCTCACTGAGGACAGCCCGGCAGGCCTGCAGGGAATGGCCAGTGCAGCATTCTGGGAGCCAAGTCAGAGGTATTAGCCTCAGGGTGGCCAGAAGAGCAGCCAGCTTGAGGGACCCCAGAATACCAGCAGCTGTGGAGTTTCCAGAGTTATCAATACATAGATAACTAGGACAAAGTGAGAAGTCAGTGCCCTATGGACTTTGGGACTGGTTGGGAGAGCAAGTTAGCTTCTTCCCCTGGGGGCGAGATGCCACTGAGGAGCCAGCAGGTAGTGCCACGTTGCGACATTGCAGCTTCAGCTCCTGGCCTGCAGACACTTGTAGGGGGATCCGACAATCAGTCTGGGAGGTAATCAATCTTGCTTTACTTTTCTTGGATTGCCATCTGGGTGGAAGTCTTGGGGTGTGTGACCAACTTGCCAGAGTGTGTGGAGGCTTCAGAGAGGCCACTCAACAAATACCTCTGGCAGTTGAGAAAAGCCCAGTGTTTGGGACAGAAGCTCCCATGCCCTTGGCAGAGTCCTACTCTAGCAACAAGACCAAAAGTCAAGTAATTGAGGGGCACCATGGCTAGGCAAAGGAAACAAAATAAACAGAAAAATTCAACATTAGACTCCTATTTAGTGGGCAAACAGGATCTAAGCATGGAACAGGAGGAGAACTGGGAGGTCAGAAATCCTGCACCAAAAGCCCCAAATGAAAATATGAGCTGGTTACAGTCCATAGAGGACTTAAAGAATGAGATAAAAGAAGTGGGGGAAAAATGGGGAAGAGAAATGAGAAAGATGGAAGAAAAGTATGAAAGGAGAGTCAACAGCCTGACTGAGGAAAATAACACAATAAAAAATAGACTAATTCAAATGGCAAAAGCTTCTTAAAAAGGCAATGAGGAGAAGAATGCCTTAAAAAGCCAAATTTTCCAGATGGAAAAAGAATCTCAAAAGCTCACTGAAGAGATTCATTCCTTCAGAATTAGACTGGAGCAAATGGAAGCTGGTGATTTTATGAGAAACCAAGTTGCTTCTAAGCAGATCCAAACAAATGAAAGAATAGAAGGCAATGTGAAATATCTCATGGGAAAAACCACTGACCTGGTAAATAGATCCAGGAGAAATAATCTAAAATTTATTGGACTTCCTGAAAACCATGATCAAAGAAAGAATCTAGAAATCATCCTTCAAGAAATTCTCAGGGAAAATTGCCCTGATGTTTTAGAACCAGAGGGCAAAATAGAGGTTGAAAGAATTCACTGATCACCTTCTAAAAAAGATCCCTAAAAGAAAACTCCTAGGAATATTATAGCCAGGTTCCATAATTCCCAGATCAAGGAGAGAATATGACAAGCAGCCAGGAAAAAACAATTTCAATATTGTGGAAACACAATCAGGATAGCACAGAATCTGGTAGCTTCTACACTGTGGCATGGAAAGGCATGGAATATGATATTCTGGAGGGCAAAGGATCTGTGATTAAAACCAAGAATCACCTACCCAGCAAAACTGAATATCATGTTTCAGGGGGAAATTTGCTCATTCAATGGAATAGAGGAATTTCAAGCATTCTTGAGGAAAAAAGGAGAGTTGAATAGAAAATTTGACATTCAGACACAAGAAGCAAGAGATGCTTGAGAAAGTAAACAGGGAAAATAAATCATAAGGAACTTATCAAAGTTGAACTATTTACATCCCTACATGGAAAAAGGATAACTGTAACTGATGAACTGTAACTATTTTCTCAGTATGAAAATCTCTGAAGAAGGGTATATGGGCACATGAATACATATGTGAATGTGTGTATGTATGTTTACACGTATACATAGATAGAGGGCACAGGTTGAATTTAATAGGAAGGCATGATATTTAAGGGTTGAAATTGAGAGGTGAGAGAGGAACATAATGAGATGAGATGGCGAGAGACAGAATGCGGTAAACGATCTCATGTAAAAGAGGCAAGGGAAAGTGGTTGCAGAGGAGAGGATGAACAGGAAGGCAAAAAGAAAAAAAAACCTTATCCTCATTGAATTTGGCTCAGGGAGAGAATGCCATATATACTAAATGGGATATCTCACCATATCTCACCAATGTCCAGGCATTGGGGCTCAGAGATTCACCTTTCCCTAATGGCAAAGTCAAAGGGGGTATGTGAGAAGATATGGGAGAGAGCAGATTGGATGAGGGAATATCTAGTGGGACTGCTATTCTGGGGTGGTGGGTAGGGAAAAATAGAGGAAAAAATTGTCACTCAAAATTTGGTGGACATTAACTATGTAAATCGGAAGTTAATAAAGCATTTGTTTAATTAAAAAAAAAAGAAAAAAAGAGGTAAGAGTGGTAGAGGGAAAACTGGGGAAAGAAATGAGAATGATGCAAGCAAATTATAAAGAGTATTAAGAGAAGTATAAAAATCCATTGAAAAATGAAATATTTAAAAAGCAATATTAGCCAAATGGAAAAGGAGTTGCAAAAGCTCACTGCAGAAAATAATTCCTTAAAAATTAGAATTGGGGAAGTGGAAACTAATGCTTCTATGAGATAGCAAGAAATAACAAAGCAAAGTAAAAAGGATTTTAAAAATAGAAGAAAATTTGAAATATATCATCAGAATGATAACTGACATAGAAAATAAGTCAAGGAGAGATAATTAAAGAATTATTAGACTACATTAAAACCATGATCAAAAAATAGCTTAGACATCATATTTCATGAAATTACAAGGGAAAAAAATGTCCTTATATCTTAGAAAGAGAGGATAAAATAAATGTGAAAGAATCCCCCAATTGTCTCCTGCAAGAAATCAAAAAAGAAAAACTCATTGAGGCATTTACCCTCAGTATCCAGAAACTGGTGGCCAGGGAGCTAGGCCACAGAGGAACTCGACTCACACCTGCAGATAAAGCACAACACATGAAATGGCAGCGACACCCAAGACCTCTCCCCTAGTCAGCTCGGCCTTCTCCCCCTTCTACACCTGGCCCCTCCCCTGACCAACAGCTGGCAACTCTTTCTCAAAGAGTCAAAGAGGTTTCACCCCATGTCCCAAATGGAGTCATCCAGATAGACCTGGCTTGAACTGGCTGTGTAGACAAAACTATCCCTAATCTGTTGGAGGGAGCTGTAGCCTTTGTGCCTGAGGATGTTGCTGAGGGGTCCCAGACCCTTCCACCTTCTGGGCCCTTTCCCACAACTTCTGTCTCCAAGTCCCCTAGCTCGGACCCCATGATCCCTCAGCCTGCAGCTTTGTTTGCCAAGTCTTGTTGGGCCTGTCAGGAGAGCCTGCAGGAGAGGAAGCAGGCACTGTATGAATATGCCCAAAGGAGATAGGCCCATGAGACTGAGCGCAAAGGACATGGAGCAAGCCAGGGCCTCAGGACAGAGGCCAGGGGGCAGGTCACCCCACACACAGGTCAGAGGGGTGGGGCGTGTGAAGGGAGGGATGGGGCTCCCCAACTTCCCATTAAATTCAGGGTTTTCACTCAGAAAAAAAGAAAGAAAGAAAAACTCCCAGGAATATTAGAGTCAAATTTCAGAGCTCCCAGGTAAAAGAGAAAATATTGCAAGCATCTAGAAAGAAACAGTTCAGATATCATGGAGCCACAGTCAGGATCACATGAAATTTAGCAACTTCCACATTGAAGAGGAGGGTTTGGAATATGGCATTCTAGAAGGCAAAGGAGTTAGGGTTATAACATCTATATCTACATATATAACCAAGAATAACCTATCCTGAAAAACTGAGTATAATTATTAAGTTAGAAAAAATGCATATTTAGTTAGAGAAATTTAAGAATTCCTGATAAAAAGAGTGCTGAAGAGAAAATCTGAAATTGAAACACAAGACTAGAGAGAAATATAAAAAGTAAACATGAAAAAGAAATAATATGGGACTTGATAAAGTTAAATATTACCTTAATATTAATAAGATTTAAATTCCTATATGGGAAGATGAGACACATAACTCCTAAAAACTGTCATTATTAGGGCAATTAAAAAGAGTTTACATAGACAGAGGACATGAATCTGAGTAAATTATGTGGAGGTGGTCTACAAAAATGTAAGGGTAAGAAAGGGGAGAAGGGAGAGTTTGAATATGGAATTTCCTTACATAAAAGAAAAATGAAAGGAAGAGCTTTTTAATGGAGGGGAAAATTAATGTGGTGGTAGATAATGCTTGAACCTCACTTTCACTGGAATTGGTTCAAAGAGGGAAGAATACACACACACACACACACACACACACACACACACACACACACACACTCAGTTGAGTTCAGAGATCTATCTTACCCAACAAGGAAATAAGTGGGTAAGGGGATGAGTGAAAGGGAAGGGTGATAAAAGAAAGGGCCGATTTAGGGAAGCAGGAGTCAGAGGCAAAACAGACTTTTGAAGAAGAGGATAAGAAGACAGACAAGGATAAACAGAAAAAAAGAGAATGGAGGGAAATGCATGGCTAATTATCATAACTATGAATGGAATGAACTCATCCTTAAAACAGAAATGGATAATAGAATGCATTAGAAATTAGAATCCAACAATATGTTATTTACAAGAAACCCCCTTGAAGCAGAAAACACACCCACAGAGTTAAAATAAGGAGCTAGAGCAGAATCTATTATCCTTCAACTGCCATAAAAATGGCAGGAGTAGCAATCATTATCTCAAACAAAACAAAAGGAAAAAAATACATATTCTCAATTAAAATAGATAATCAGGAAAATTACATTTTGCTAACAAAATGTACCATAATCAATGAAGCAATATCAAAAAATGTATATACCCAGTTTCCCCTGATGTAGTCCCTATTTATTAAATATATAGTGAACTAAGTCAAATTTATAAAAAGAAAAAAAAGCTATTCCCCAATTTACAAATGGTCAAAGAATATGAACAGGCAGTTTTCAGATGAAGAAAATAGATTACCCATAGTCATATAAAAATGCTCTAAATAACTATGAATAGATAAATGCAAATTAATTTTTTTCTGAGGTACTACCTCACAGCTTTCAGAAATGACAAATGTTTGAGGGAATGAAGGGAAACATCTTCATTAAAGAACTGTTGGTGGGGTTGAAAAGTAATCCAACCATTCTGAAGAACCATTTGGAACTATGCCAAAAAGGCTGCATACCCTTTGACCTAGCAATACCTTTTCTCTGGCTGTAACCCCAAATAGATCAAAGGAAAAAGACCTATAATATACTATATGTATTTATAGCAGCCCTTTTTGTTGTGGTAAAGATATTGAGGGGAAATGACCATTCAAGTGGGGAATGACCAAACAAGTTGTGGCATATGATTGCAATAGAATACTGTTGTACTATAACTGGGGAATGGCCAAACAAGTTGTGGCATATGATTGCAATAGAGTACTGTTGTACTATAAAAAATGGTAAGGGGAATGGTTTCAGAAAAAAAACATGGGAGGACATACATGAACTATTACAAAATGAAATGAGCAGAGCCAGAACATTGTACACAGTAACAGCAATATTGTAATGGTGATCAATTGCAAAAGACTTAGTTACTCTGATCAATAGAATGATCTACATCAATTTCAAAGGATTCATGATGAAAAATGCCATCCATTTCCCAAAGAAAACTGATGAACTCTGAATGCAAATTGAAGTATAATTTTCCTACTTTTTTTGCAATATGACTAATATGCAAATATGTTTTGCATTATTTTACATGTATAATTGATATTATATTGCTTGCCTTCTCAGTAGGTGTGGAAGAGGAAAGAGGAAGGGACAGAATTTGGAGCTCCATACATAAAAAATAAAAAGGGAGTTAAAATGAATTATACACACACACACACACACACACACACACACACACACACACACACAGAAGCAAAAGTAAGATAATGAGTCCTCCATATCAGCTATAAACATGAGTAAGAAAAATCTGAGCAGAGGCTGAGGTATCTGAAAATCATCATCATCACTATCGACAATAATAATTTATTGATCATTTAGTGTGAAAAGTGTAGCTTGTAAAGGGCTTCAAAAGCCAAAGTATATTATATTTGATCCTAGACTTAATAGGGAGTTGGAATTTATTGAGTTGGGGTATGGGTACTAAGGGTGAGGTCATGGTCAGAATTATCCTTTAGGGAAATCACTCTGACAGCTAAGTGGAGGAGGAAATGGAATGGGGAGTATTTTGAAGCAGGCAGACCAATTGGGAGGCTTTTGTGATAGACATGAGGTGAATGGAGAGAAAAGCATGTATTAAAGAGACAGTATAAAGGTAGAAATGCTAAGACATAAAGACATATTTGCTATATGGGTTAGTGCAAGTAAAGAGTCAAGGACGTCTGAGATCAAAAGTCTAGCTAATCAGGCATGGTAGAGTCATTACACAGGGGAGTTTGGAAGAGAGGGTGAGCTGAGCTTCACATGTCTACGGGATATCCCATTCAAGATGTCCAATGAGAAACTAGCAATGTGAAACTTAACATCAGGAGAGAGGTTAGAACTAGATAAATCTAATCTAATAAATCTAAGAATCTGGAAATGATTGTTGGAGTATCTAGAATTTGCAATAAGGATTCTAAGTTTTCCTCCACTGTGTGAGAAGTATAATAATCACAACCACAAAAAAAATGTTAAACTCCCTCAAAGCACAAATCATTGTCCACTGTGCGACAGTGAGACAAGTAAACATGTTGGGAAAAGACAATCAGGGTGACATATAGGAGAGATTTCATATAGTCCCCAAGTCATTATGGGATCTGTCAAGACCTAGCAGGAGCACTGAAAGTCTGTTAAAAGGGGGGCGGAGGCAAGATGGCGGAGTAGAAACAGCTCATCCAAGCCACTCTGCCCCCAGATTTCCCCCAAACTATGTAAAAGGTGACTCTGAACAACTTCTGGAGCCCCAGCACTCACAGAATGACACAGAGAAGCTAACCTCCTGCTGAGGACAGCCCAGCAGCCCTGCAGGAAGGACCAGCGCAGTGCTCTGGGAGCCAGCAGCGAGCAGTGTGCAGAGTGTGGGGAGCCAAGAGGAGCCTAGTGGAGCGCAGGTCCCCGTAAGCTGAGGTTTTAGCCCCAGGGCAGCAGGGCCATTGGCCGGCTGGAGAGACCCCAGAACACCAGCAGCTGTGGCAACTCCAGAATTATCAACATAGACATGCCTAGGACAAAGTAAGAGGTTAGTGCCCTATGGACTTTGGGACCAGTATTTGGGGAATGCATCAGCTTCCTCCCCTGGGGGGCTAGAAGCGGCTGAGGAGACACAGCATTTTGTAGTTTTCAGAGGCAGCTCCAGCTCCTGGCCTGTGAACTGTAGGGAGATCCAGCGATCAGTCTTGGGGGGTAATCACTCTTGCTTTAACCTCCCTGGATCTGGACTGTGATCTAGGGCGGAGGTCGTGGGTGGCTTTACAGCTTGCCAGAAATGGAAGCTGGCCCCCTCACACGTTTGGGGCAAAAGTTCCTCTCTGGCACCAGGCCATATGGTGGCAACAAGCCCAAAAGTCAAGTAATTAAGTGGCAATATGCCAAGGCAAAGGAAACAGAAAAACGCAAACCTAGACTCCTATTTTGGGGGCATAGAGCGGGAAAAGGACTGTGAGGTCAGAAATCCTGCTCCAAAAGCCCCAGGGGAAAACATGAGTGGGTTGCAGGCCATAGAGGACCTTAAGAAGGACTTTAAAAATCAAATAAGAGAAGTGGGGGAAAATTGGAAAGAGAAATGAGAAGGATGCAGGAAAAGTATGAAATGAGGGTCAACAGCCTGATTGAGGAAAATAACACCTTAAAAAACAGACTAACTGAAATGGCAAAGAAGGCCCAAAAGGGCAATGAGGAGAAAAATGCCTTAAAAAGTCAAATGTGCCAGATGGAAAAAGAATCTCAAAAGTTCACTGAGGAGATTCATTCCTTCAGAGTTAGACTGGAGCAAATGGAAGCTAATGACTTTATGAGAAATCAAGATGCTGTTAAGCAGATCCAGACAAATGAAAGAGTAGAAGGCAATGTCAAATATCTCATGGGAAAAACCACTGACCTGGAAAATAGAACCAGGAGAGACAATTTAAAGATTATTGGACTACCCGAAAGCCATGATCAAAGAAAGAACCTAGAAATCACCCTTCAAGAAATTCTCAAGGAAAATTGCCCTGATGTTTTAGATCCAGAGGGAAAAATAGAGGCTGAAAGAATCCACCTATCACCTCCTGAAAAAGATCCCCAAAAGAAAACTCCCAGGAAAATTATAGCCAGGTTCCAGAATCCCCAGATCAAGGAGAAAATACTACAAGCAGCCAGGAAGAAACAATTTCAATATTGTGGAAACACAATCAGAATATCCCAGGACCTGGCAGCTTCTACACTGAGGGATAGAAGGGCGTGGAATATGATATTCCAGGGGGCAAAAGAACTGGGAATGAACCCAAGGGTCACCTACCCAGCAAAACTGAGTATTTTGTTTCAGGGGAAAATATGGTCATTCAGTGGAATAGAGGACTTTCAAGCATTCTTGAGGAAAAAAAAAACAGAATTGAATAGAAAATTTGACATCCAGACAAAAGAAGCAAGAGATGCCGGAGAAGGTAATCAGGGAAAAGAAATCAAAAAGAACTTGTCAAAGTTGACCTATTTACATTCCTACATGGAAAGACAATAATTGTGACTGAAGAAACCTCTCTCAGTATGAAAATAATGGAAGAAGGGTGTATGGTCATTTGAATACATATGTGAATGTGTGTGTATATGGTTACATTTATATATGGATAGAGGGCATAGGTTGAATTTGTTGGGAAGGGAGAATACCCAAGGGATGAAATTATGAGGTGAGAGAGGAAAGTGGCAAGAGGAGATGGGGAGAGACAGGGTAGGGTAAACTATCTCATGTAGAAGAACCAAGGGGAAGTGGTTGCAAGGGATGGGAAAGAACAGGAAGGCAAAAAGGCAAAACCACATTCTCATTGAATTTGGTTCTGGGAGAGAATGACATACATACTAAATAGGATATCTCAACCTACAGCAGAATAGGGGGAAGGGGCATGAGAGGAAGGATGATGGATGGGAGGGCATCCTTGGGGGGAGGGGAGGTTGGAAGTACCCACTATAGAAGAGGGACAGGATCATGTACGGAATGGACCAGGTGGGGGGTGGGATGACTCGGAAGGAATTATAAGCAGCCTTGTACAATATATCTACTATGATAATGTTTTGCGTAGCTAGACATGTACAACATGTACTGAATTACTTATCTTCCCAGAGCAAATGGGTGACAAGGTAGGAAGGAAATGGATCTGAAATTCGAGGTCTTAACATTATATGTTTCAAATATATAAAAATACTATTGGATTCACGTTCCTCTAATGGAAAAGTCGAAGGGGGTATGGGAGAAGGTATGGGAGAGAGCAGATTGGAGGCAGCGATATCTTGTGGGACTGCTATTCTGGGAGGGTGGGTAGGGGAAAAACGGGGGGAAAATGATTGTAACCCAAAATCTGTTGGAAATGATGTAAAACAGAAGTTAATAAAGCATTTGTTTAAAAAAAAAAAGAAAAAAAAAGATCACTATCTGCGTGACACTGGCCAAGTCATTTAATCTCTGTGTGCTTCAATTGTCTCAATTGTAAAATGGGGATCATAACAGCAATAATACTTCTCATGGCTTTTTGAGAGTATCAAATGAAATAATATCTATAGCAGGCCCAGCACAGTGCTTGGCACATTTGTTGTTGTTGTTGAGTCTTTTCAGTCATGTCTGACTCTTTGTGACTCCATTTGGGATTTTATTGGCAAAGTTACTGGAGTGGTTTGTCATTTCCTTTTCTAACTATTTTACAGTTGAGGAAACTGAGGCAAAGAGAATTAAGTGACTTGCCCAAAGTCACACAGCTAAGTGCCTGAGACCAAATTTGAACTTAGAAAGATGAGTGTCCTAGACTCCAGGTCTGGCATTCTACCCACTGAGTGACCTAGTAGATGGTTAATAAATACTTCCTCCCTTTCACTCTCTCTGGATATCAGTTTCCTCATTAGCAGAATGAGGAGGTTGTTCAAGATTCTCTTGAAGGTCCTTTCCAGCTCTATCTCTTATGACCTTTAAATATTATAATAATATTTCATATTATTATATACAGTGCAAAATAGAATAATACTTAATGTCACAATAATGTTATATTATCATAAAATTTCAATGTTGTTTAAAAAAAAGAAAGTCAGTTAAAATTGATTAGGTTGGCATTTATGAAATTTTTGGATCTCTTTTGGTATAACTAACTGATGTTTTACAGTATATCATAAATTCAACATGTAACTTTTAGTGTGGTATTGCTTGTTAGGATTCCTTTGAGCCTTCCTTCTGTTTCCTCTAAGGCATTTCAAAAGCATGTTTCAATTTTTGCCTTTTCTCATCCTTTTTTGAGGGGGGGTTTGTTTGTTTTTTGGCAATGCTTTTTCTATTTTTCCTCCTTTCCCCATACTCTCATGCTTCCACTAATTTATAAAGAAAAATAAAAGCTTTGTAATGAAATACATAGTCTATCATCACAAATTCCCACATTGTCTTATCTGAAAATATAGTTCATCTTCTGCAACTTGAGTCACCAATTTCTGTTTATAAATGAGAAATGTTTGCAATTGGGCAGCTAGGTAGTACAGTGGATAGAGGGTTGAGTCTGGAGTGAAGATCTGAGTTCAAATCAAACCTCATGTACTTATGATCTATGTGGCCCTGGGCAAGTCACTTGACAATGTTTGCCTCAATTCCTCATCTCTAAAAATGAGCTGGAGAAGGAAATGGCAAAGCATTCCAGTATCTCTGCCAGGAAAATCACAAATGGGGTGATGAAGAGACAGACACATCTGAAAAACAAATAAAATTTTTGCCTTCTATTTTTTTTCATTCATTTGGATTTGTTTGATAGTATCTTGAATTCACATAAAGTCATTAGCTTCCATTACCTCCAATCTAATTTTGAATTATTTTCTTCAGTAAGCTTTTGAAATTCCTTTTCCATCTGACAAAACCTGCTTTTTAAGGCATTCTTTTTCTCATTGGTTTTTTGGACCTCTTTTGCCATTTGAGTTACTCTATTTTTTAAGGAGCTGTTTTCTTCAGTCAGGCTGTTGACTCATTTTTCATGATTTTCTTGCATCATTCTCATTTATCTTCCCAATTTTATTTCTACTTCTCTTATTTGATTTTCAAAATCCTTATTGAGGTCCCCCATGTCCTGTGACCAGTCCATATTTTTCTTGGAGGCTTTTGATGCAGGAATTTTGACTTTGTTCTGTTCTTCTAGTTCTATGTTTTGATCCACTTTATCCCCATAAAAGATTCTATAGTCTGATTGCACTTCCTCTCTTTGATCATCTTACCAGTCAATTACTTGACTTTTGAGCTCTTTGCCATGGTAGAACTCTGCTTCCAGAGTGGAGAGTACTGTGTCCTAATTTCTAGGGTTTTGTGCATTTCTTGTTAGAAGGTACCTGAGGTACCTGCCTCAGAACTGTGAGGATGACTGCCTCTCTACAGTCTCAACAAGCTCTGCCACACTAGTGCTCCTTACCCCAGGACCATCACCCAAGACTGCAACCCAGATCCAAGCAGGGCAAAAGAATCCTGCCTAGGCATGGCTACATTGCACAGTGAATAGAGCACTGGCCCTGGAGTCAGGAGGACCTGAGTTCAAATCTGGACTCAGACACTTCACACACACACACACACACACACACACACACACACACACACACACACACCTGGCTGTGTGACTTTTGGCAGGTCACTTAACCCTAATTGCCCTATCTTCACTTCTCCAAAAAGCAAATACACACACATATATGTGTGTGTGTGTGTGTGTGTGTGTGTGTGTGTGTATATATATGTATACATATATGTATGTGTGTGTGTGTGTATATATATATATATATATATATATATATATATATATATATGTATAAAGAAAGAGAGAGAGAGAGAGAGAGAGAATCTTGCAAATGCCTTCTGATTGACTACTTTGTCCCCCTATGAACTGTAAGGCTGTAGCCTGAAGTAGCCATGTGGAAGCTGCAGCTGCTACCATCTCCATTGCCTTGGGGGGTAGAGGTTGGACCATGTTTTTCTCTTACCCAGTTCCAACAGAGGTCCACACTGCCCTTTTACTTTCTCTTTGGTGTTTATGGGTTGAGAAATCTGGAAACTACCACAGTTGCCAGTGATTCACTCTCCTGAAGTCTGCTCAGGCCTGTCTCTGCCTCGGGTCTGGGCCAGTGTGGCTCGGGACTGTACTCTGCCCCCAGTTGGTGTGATAGATCCTTTCTGTTGGCCTTCCAGGCTGCCTTCAGTGGGAGATTTGTTTCTCTCTGTCACTTTGTGGGTTCTATAGCACTAAGATTTATTTAGAGTGATTTTTTACAGGTATTGGAGGTAGTTGGAACTGGGAGTTCAAGCAAGTTCCTGCTTTTACTCTGCTATCTTGGCTCCTCCCCCAACATTTTTAAATGACATATTTTTTTTTCCTCTGGAATCAGGTTCTGTTGTTCCATTGATCAGAGTTGCTAAGCTTTTCAAATGTACATATCTTTATAGTGGTTTTATTATTGTATGAATTATTCTCTGGATTCTGTTCATTTCAATCTGTATCAGTTCATAATATTTCCAGGTTTCTGTATAACACAATAATATACAATTGTATGAATATATCACATTTTATTTAGCCATTCTTTAATCAATAAAAATATCCCCTTCACACACACACACATTTAGCTTTTAGTTCTTTGTTATGACAAACAGAGTTGTAATATTTTTTCTAAGACTTTTCTTCTTTTTGCTTAGATCTTTTAGGGTATAAGCCAAATAGGCATATTACTAGGTCAAAGGGTATGCACAATTTAATGACTTTGAGGGTATAGGTTCAAATTGGCTAGACGAATTCACTGTTTTATCCACAGTGCATCAGTGTACCTATTTCTCTATATCTCTTACAACAACTGAAAACTCCTTTTTTTAATCAACATTTAGAAGGTGGAGCCAAGATGGTGGAGTAAAAGCAGGAACTTGCTTGAGTTCATCCCCCAATCACCTCCATATATCTGTAAAAATGAATCTAAACAAATTTTATAGCTACAGAACACACAAAATGACAGTGAAACACATCTCCAGCTGAAGACAGGAAGGGTCTAACACCAGGCTGGGAGCTGACCACAGTCCAGGATAGGCCACACCTGCATAGACCAGGCAGAGCAGGTCTTAGGGGACTAAATCACTGGCAGCTGTTGCAGTTTCCAAACTTCTCAACCCACAAATGCCAAAGACAAAGTAAAAGATCAGTGGGGAAATGTTATTGTACTTGGGTGAGAGAAGAGCTTTGGTTCAGCCCCAGCCCTGGGCAGCAGTGGCAACTTCTGGAGCTCCACACCCACAGATGGTGGGGGAATCAAGCAGCTGATCAGAGGGCAATTGTTCTTGATTTTCACTGTTTGTATCTAGGTCACAGTCTTAGGTGGTGGTCTTGGAGTGAGGAGGAGTGCTGGCATGGCAGAGCTTGTAACAGCTGTGGAGAGGGAATCCTAATCATAGTTCTGAGGCAGAAAAGAGTGCCTTTGGTCACTCACAGACCAGAGAACAGATAGTGGGAGGAGTAAACACTTTTCCTTTGATCATATCACCTTAGAAGAATTTAAATTCACAGGTGCCTAGAAGTAGTTCTTACAACAGCTGCACAAACCCCCAGAAATTTAGGACAAAGCATTCTCTAATCTAGAAGCAGAGCCCTACTTTGACAAAGAGCTCAAAAGTCAAGTAATTGACTAGGAAAATAAGCAAACAGAGGAAGAAAGCATCAGACTATAAAAAATTATAATTATATTTATTTTTTCCAATGCACATAAAGACAATTTTCAACATTCATTTTTGAAAGATTTTGTGTTTCAAATTTTTCTCCTTCCTTCCCTCTCTTCCACCTTTTCCAATATGGCAAACAATCTGATATTGGTTATACACGTGCAATCATGTAAAATATATCTCCATATTAGACATGTTGTAAAAGAAGGAACAGAACAAAAAGAAAATAATAACACAAAAAAGTGAAAATAGTATCCTTTGATCTGCATTCAGATTCTGTCAGTTCTTTTTATAAAAGCGGATAGCATTTTTAATCACGGGTCTTGGAATTATCTTGAATCACTATGTTGCTGAGAAAAGCTAAGTCAATCATAGTTACTAATTACACAATGTTGCTGTCAGTGTGTACAACGTTCTGGTTGTTCTCACTTCATTCAGCATCAATTCATATAAGGCTTTCCAAATTTGTTTGTTTTTGAAACTTACCTGCTCATCCTTTCTTACAGCATAACAATATTCAAATATATTAATATACAACAACTTGATCATCCATTCCCCAAATGATAGAAATGTCCTCAATTTTCAGTTCTTTAACACCATAAAGACGTTCTGTAGATATTTTTGTTCATGTAGGTCCTTTTTTCCCTTTTTGTGATCTCTTTGGGATATAAACAACAATATTGCTGAATCAAAGGGTATATAAAATTTGATCACCCTTTGGGAATACTTATCCAAATTGCTCTCCAGAATGGTTTGATCAGTTCAGAAAATTTTCTTTTCTGTCATCTTTTTCTATACAGATAGGTATGATATGGAAACTCAGAGTTGTTTTAATGTTGATTTCCTCAATTATTAATGATTTTGAATAGTTTTAATAGCTTTAAGTTATTAGTTTTAAGTTATTCTTTTAAGAATTTACTACTCATATCCATTGACCACTTGCCTGTTGGAAAGGGACTCTTTTTCTTATAAATTTGAAGCAACTCCTTACATATAATTAATAACAGTTCAGTAAATGGCAAACTTTCTATAAGGGTATTTTTCCCCACTTTACTCCTTTCCTTCTAATTTTAACTGCATTAATTTTGTGTAAGGTCTAATCAAATATATATATGGAATCATATTCATTTTTATTTTTTAATTTCTAGGATCTGCTCTATTTTTTGCTTGATCATAAACCTTTTCCCTGGAAGATGAGAAAGTGTTTAAGAAATGACATGAAGATAACCAGGAAATATGGAGTAGACCTGGATCTGGGCAAGATAAGTCCAAAGTTGTCCTATAAGAGAATCTAGGATGTTTCAATACAAAGAAGACCAAGTTCTGCTCCCTTTTAGGGGATTATCAGAAGCTTGTGGTGATCCAAAAGGGGAGAGAATCCATTAAAAGATGAGGTGTCAAATGCTGAGCAGATGTCAACAAAAATTAGAATTAATAAAATGGCTGTTGGTCATTTTGGACTAGGAGATATTCAATGTCCTCTGTGGGAACATTTTCAGGAGAGTGAAAAGGCATAAGATATATTACAAAAGCTTGAGGAAAAAGTAAGTGGTGAAACATAGGCAACTTTTTCTAATTTGGAGGAAAAAATCGGGGAGGGTGGAATAGGATAATATGTGACTGATGTAAAAAGGCCAAGGAAATTTAAAAAAAGGAATAGGGAAACAAGAAAATTTCATACATACTAAAGATCCCATGCACATGAAGAAATGGAAGATGAATGTGAGAATGGACAATTGTTAAAACAAGGTTCTGGAGGTGATATCAGAGAAAGGATCACAGACATAGATAAAGCACATTAGTCTAAGAGAGAAATAGAATATCTCTTCCTGAAAAGAAGAAGGAAGTAAAAACAATGAGGAATTCCGAAAGCTGTAATGGTCTCCTTTATGGAAATATTTCCAACATTTAAATCTGTTCCTCTCAGCCAAAATTCATACCTCTTATTTTATAATTTATGGGATATTCCTCCCTGTATATACCACTGATACCTCAAATGCCATATTTGCAAAATTGAGCTTATTATCTTTTCCTTCCAAACTTTTACCTACATCTAACTTCACTATATTTGGGGGGGGTCTTTTTTTGAAGGGGGAGGGCAGGGAAATTGGGGTTAAGTGACTTGCACAAGGTGATACAAATAGTGTGTTAAATGTCTGAGGCTAGATTTGAACTCAGATCCTCTTGACTCCAGGGCAGGTGTTCTATTGACTGCTCCACCTACTTGCCCCTAACTTTACTATTTCTGATAGGAATCCTACCATTTACCAAAAACTACAATCATTCAATCCTTCCTAAACAAACAACAAAGTACTTATTGTGTGTTAGATCTGGGGAATAAAAAACAAAATAGGAAACACTCTTTGTCCTCTAGAAATTTGCATTTTATATAGGGAGACAATAGTTACACATAAAATTGCTTAAAAATAAGCATATACAGGGGCGGAGACTAGATGGCGGAGTAGAAACAGCATTTCCAATGTGCTCTGCCCCACACAAATTTCAAACAATGTGAAAGGGAGCTCCTAACAATTTCTGGAGCCACAGCACCCACAGAACAGCACAGAGAAGCTAACCTCCTGCTGAGGACAGCCCAGCAGCCCTGCAGGGTGTGGCCAGCTCAGCGCTCTGAGAGCAGGCAGCCCAGAGCGCTGGGAACTGACAGCTCAGCCAGGTCCATGGTTTTAGCCCCAGGGTGGCCGGGCCTTCAGCTGGCTGGTGGAACCCCAGAACACCAGCAATTGTGGCGATTCGAGAATTATCAGCACAGATATGCCTAGGACAAAGTGAGGTTAAGTTAGTTAGTGCCCTATGGACTTTGGGACCAGTATTTGGGGAACACATGGCTTCCTCCCCTGGGGGCAAAAAGCTGCAGAAGAAACTGCTGCACAGAAGCCATTTTGCAGCATCAGCAGTGGCTCTAGCTCCTGGTCTGTGAACTGTAGGAAGATCCAGCAATCAGTCTGGGGGTTAATCACTTTTGCTTTAAACTGACTGGATCTGAATTGTGGTCTGGGGGGGGAAGTTTGGGGTGGGTATCCAACTTGCCAGAGTGAGTGGAGGCTTTACAGAGGCCACCCAACTGGCGGAAGTTGGGAAGACCCCACGTTTGGGTGGAAGCTCCCCTGTCTGGTGGCAGAGTCCTACTGTGGCAACAAGCCCCAAAATCAAGTAATTAAGTGGCAATATGCCTAGGCAAATGAAACAAAATAAACAGAAAAGTCCAACATTGGACTCCTATTTTAGGGGCAAAGAGGCTCAAAGCATGGAGGAGGACTGTGAGGTCAGAACTCCTGCACCAGAAGCCCCAAATGAAAATACAAGCTGGCTACAGGCCATAGAGGACCTTAAGAAGCAGATAAGAGAAGTGGGGGAAAATTTGGGAAGAGAAATGAAAAGGATGCAAGAAAAGTATGAAATGACAGTCAACAGCCTGACTGAGGAAAATAACACCTTAAAAAATAGACTAAGTCAAATGGCAAAAGAAGCTCAGAAAGGCAATGAGGAGAAGAATGCCTTAAAAAGTCAAATTTGCCAGATGGAAAAAGAATCTCAAAAGCTCACTGAGGAGATTCATTCCTTCAGAGTTAGACTCGAGCAAATGGAAGCTAGTGACTTTATGAGAAATCAAGATACTATTAAACAGATCCAAACAAACGAAAGAATAGAAGGCAATGTGAAATATCTCATGGGAAAAACACTGACCTGGAAAATAGATCCAGGAGAGATAATTTAAAATTTATTGGACTACCTGAAAGCCATGATCAAAGAAAGAACCTAGAAATCATCCTTAAAGAAATTCTCAAGGAAAATTGCCCTGATGTTTTAGACCCAGAGGGCAAAATAGAGGTTGGAAGAATCCACAGATCACCTCCTGAAAAAGATCCCAAAAAGAAAACTCCCAGGAATATTATAGCCAGGTTCCAGAATCCCCAGATCAAGGAGAAAATACTACAAGCAGCCAGGAAGAAACAATTTCAATATTGTGGAAACACAATCAGAGTAGCCCAGGACCTGGCAGCTTCTACACTGAGAGATCAAAGGGCATGGAATATGTAATCTTCCAGGCAAAGGAGCTGGGATTAAAACCAAGAATCAGCTGCCCAGCAAAACTGAGTATCTTGTTTCAGGGAAAAATATGGTCATTCAGTGGAATAGAGGACTTTCAAGCATTCTTGAGGAAAAAACCAGAGTTGAATAGAAAATTTGACATCCAGACACAAGAAGCAAGAGATGCTTGAGAAGATAATCAAGGAAAAGAAATCAAAAGGAACTTATCAAAGTTGGACTATTTACAGTCCTACATGGAAAAACAATAACTGTGTTTGATGAAACCTTTCTCATTATGAAAATGATTGAAGAAGGGTACATGGCATATGTTCACAGGTATACATGTATAGAGGGCACAGGTTGAATTTGATGGGAAGGGATGACTATTTTATTTTTGGAGTGCAATTGGGGTTGGATGACTTGCCCAGGTTCACATGGCTGGGTTTTTGTTTGTGTGTTGGGTGTCTGGGGCCAGATCCGAGCTCGGGTGCTTCTGGCTCCACGGCTGGCTCTCTGCTCGCTGTGCCACCTAGCCGCCCCAAGGAAGGGATGATTCTTAAGGGGTGAAGTCAAGAGGTGAGAGAGGAAAGTGGCAAGAGGAGATGGAGAGAGACAGGGTAGGGCAAACTATATCATGTAGAAGAGGCAAGGGGAAGTAGTTGCAGGGGAGGGGAAGAACAGGAAGGCAAAAAGGCAAAAGCATATTCTCATTGAAGTTGGCTCAAGGAAAGAATCACACACATACTAAATGGAATATCTTACCCTCACTCACTCTCCTGAGTAGGGGAAAGGGAGATGAGAGGGGGGATGATGGAGGGGAGGGCATTCTGGGGAGAAGGGAGGTTAGAAGTACCCACTATCAAAGAGGGACAGGATCTAAGTAGGGAATGGACCAGGTGGGAGGTGAGACAGGTGGGAGGGAAATATAAGCAGTCTTTTACAATATATCTACTATAGTAATGTTTTGCATAGCTATACATGTACAACACATACTGAATTGCTTATCTTCTCAGAGGGAGTGGGTGACAAGGGAGGAAGGGAATGGATCTGAAAATCGAAGTTTTAAAATTAAATGCTTCATAAGATGTCCAGGCATTGGGACTCAGAGATTCACCTTGCCCTAATGGCAAAGTCGAAGGGGGTATGGGAAAAGATATGGGAGAGAGCAGATTGGATAAGGGGATATCTAGTGGGACTGCTATTCTGGGGTGGTGGGTAGGGAAAAATGGGGGAAAAATGTAACTCATAATCTGGTGGAAATGAATGATGTAAACCAGAAGTTAATAAAGCATTTGTTTAATTAAAAAAATAAGCATATACAAAATAAATATAACCTTACTATTATATTGGACTCTTCCTTTCCCTAACTTTTCATATCTAATCTATTACCAAGTTATTATGAATTCTAACTGCACAATTTCTCAAATTCACTTTTCTTTTTTTTTAAATCAATTGCTTTATTCTAGTTTGCATCATTCATTTCCACAAGATTTTGAGTTACAAATTTTCTCCCCATTTTCCCCTTACTCACCACCTCAAAATAGTGATCCCAGTGGATATCCCCTCCTCCAAACTGCTCTCTCCCATATCTTCCCCCATTTCCCCTCTGACATTCCAGTAGGGCACCGTGGAACTCTTTCTCTTTCTACCTCTCTCTCTCTCTCTCTCTCTCTCTCTCTCTCTCTCTCTCTCTCTCTGTCACTCTCTCTCTCTCCCCATATACACACATACACATACACACACATATAAATACATATATATATATACATATATACATATATATATATATATATAAACATTTGATTTTAAAACTTTGAATTCCAGATTCATTCCCTTCCTCCCTTGTCACCTATCATTATTGGGAAGATAAGCAATTCAATATAGGCTGTACATGTGCAGCTATAGAAAAGATTTCCATAGCAGACATATTGTAAAAGACTGACTATATTTCCCTCCATCCTATCCTACCTCCCACTTGGTCTATTCTCTACTTTGATCCTGTCCCTTTTCAAAAGTGGGTGCTTCTAACTTCCCTCCCTCCCCAGCCTACCCTCTCTTCCATAACCCCCCCCCTTTTATCGCCTTCCCTGATACTCTCCTGTAGGGTGAGATATTCTATTTAGTGTGTAGGTCATACCCTTCCTAAGCCAAATTCAATGAGAATAAGGTTGACCCATTCCCTTTTGCCTTCCTGTTCTTCCTCTTCATTGTAACCAGTTTCCCTTACCTCTTCTATATGAGATAATTTACCCCATTCTGTCTCTCCCCATCTCCTCTCATTATATTCCTCTCTTACCTCTTAATATCAGCTTTTAAGTATCATCCCTTACAAATTGGTCCTGTGCCCTCTATCTTGGTATACCTGTACACATATATACACACATTCACATATGTATTCATATGCCCACCTCCTATATAGACACATATGTATATATGTATGTATGTATATACACACACACACACATACACAAACACACACACACACACACACACACATATATATATATACACACACACACACATTTCTATTCCCTTCAATTATTTTCATACTGAGAAAAGTTTCATAACTTACAATTATCATTTTTTCCATGTAGGAATATAAATAGTTCAACTTTGATAAGTTCCTTATGATTTTGTTTCCCTGTTTACCTTCTCATGCTTCTCTTACGTCTTGTATCTAAATGTCAAATTTTCTATTTAACTCTGTTTTTTTTTTTCATCAAGAATGCTTGACAGTCCTCTGTTTCACTGAATGACTATATTTTCCCTTGAAACATGATACTCAGTTTATACTCCAGCTCCTTTGCCCTCTGGAATATCATATTACAAGCCCTTCAGTCCCTCAGTGTAGAAGCTGACAGATCCTGTGTTATCCTGAATGTTTTCCCACAATATTGAAACTGTTTTTTCTTAGCTGCTTGTAATAGTTTCTCCATGATCTTGGAATTCCAGAATCTAGCTATAATATTCCTAGGAGTTTTTTGGTGGGGGATCTGTTTTCAGGAGGTGATCAGTAGATTCTTTCAACCTCTATTTCACCCTCTGGTTCTAAAACATCAGGTCAATTTTCCTTGAGAACTTCTTGAAGGATGATCTAGGTTCTTTTATTGATCACGGCTTTCAGGTAGTCCAATAATTTTTAAATGATCTCTCCTGGATCTATTTTCCAGCTTGGTGGTTTTTCCAATAAGGTATTTCACATTGCCTTCTATTTTTTTTCATTAGTTTGGATCTGTTTAATAATATCTTGATTTCTCATGAAGTCACTAGATTCCATTTGCTCCAATCTAATTCTGAAGGAATGATTTTCTTCAGTGGGCTTTTAAGATTCTTTTTCCATCTGGCAAATTCAGCTTTTTAAGGCATTCTTCTCCTCATTGCCTTTTTGAGTCTCTTTTGCCATTTGAGTTAGTCTATTTTTTAAGGTGTCATTTTCTTCAGTCAGGTTGTTGACTCTCATTTCATAATTTTCTTACATCATTCTCATTTCTCTTACCAGTTTTTCCTTTACTTCTCTTAATTGGTTTTCAAAATCCTTTTTAAGCTCCTCTATGGCTTGTAACCAGCTCATATTTTTCTTGGAAGCTTTTAGCGCAGGAGTTCTGACTTTACTGTCTTCCTCCTGTTCCATGCTTTGATCCTTTTTGTCCCTAAAATAGCAGTCTAATGTTGGATCCTTCTATTTTCTTTGCTTCCTTTGCCTGCTCATGTTGCCACTCAATTACTTTACTTTTGAGCTTTTTTGATAGAGTAGCAGTCTGCCACCAGACAGGGGAGCTTCATCTCAAATGCTGTGGTTTTCTCAGCTGCCTAAGGTATTAGTTGGGTGCCCTCTCTGAAGCCTCTACATGCTCTAGCAACCTGGTCACACACCCCAGGACCTCCACTCTAGACTGCAAACCAGATCCAAGCAGGTTAAAGCAAGAGTGATTACCTCCTCAGACTGGTAGTTTTGTCCCCCTACAATCTATAGGCCAAGAGCTGAAGCTGCCACATGGCAGCAGCTGCACAGCCACAGGGCCTCAGCTGCTTCTCTCCCAGGGTGCCAATGCACCCTAAATTCCCAGGTCCCAAAGTCCACACTGAACTTGGCATCTATAGGTTGATAATTCTGGAAACTGCCACAGCTGCTGGTGATCTGAAGTCCCTCCAGCCAGCTACTGGTCAGGCTTGCCCTGGGGCTAAGACCTCTGGCCCAAGGCTCCCAGAGTGCTGCACTGGCCACTACCTGCCAGCCTGCCAGGCTGTCCTCAGTGGGAGGTTACCTTCTTTGTCTCGTTTTTTGGGTTCTGTAGCTCCAAAGTTTGTCTAGAATCATTTTTAACATGAATTGGAGGTGGTGGGAGTGGCAAGGAAGCCCTGTTTCTACTCTGCCATCTTGATTCTGCCCCTCAAATTCACTTTTCTATTTTAGTGTCACTGCTTCAGGTCAGGTTTTCATTATAAATCTCCTGGATTATTACAGGGTAACAGGTTTCCAGCCTCCAATTCCACTTCTCCCTCTCCAGTCCATGTTCCATACTCTACTATCCTAATCTTTCTTTATAAATTTGGTAATGTCAGTCTTCTGGTCAAAAATCTTCCCTGATTTCCCAATCTTCAAGGAAGGTTGAAATCCTTTTTTGACTGGCATTCACAGTTCTACAAATTTAATACCAGCTAACTTTCTAGTTTCTCCTAATACTATTTACTTTCATACATCCTACATTCCAAAGTGGACCATGTACTGACACCTGAAAAAATTCACTTTGCTCTCAATTCTGTCCCATTCCTTTGCTTATGGTGTTCTCTCTATATAAAATTTCCTCTCTCTTTTCCTGTTGAATTCTTATTCGTTTTTTAAAGTCCAATTCAAAAACCACATCCTGGAAATCTCCATTTTAGGTTAGGATTATGACTACCACCTTCCCCCCAGTTGAATTTAAATTCTTTAAGGGTGGGGATCATTTTGTTTTTTTGTCTTTGTAGTACGACAAATGAAAAAATACCAAGAGATAGAGTTTCTAGTTGTTTCAGTAACCAAAGACATCTAATGAAGACACTGAATGACTTAACAAACTTTGAGAAAAGAGGGTGCCCCTGACAAGTGAAAAAGCAACCCTGATTGGTGGACAATTAATGAAGAGGTGAGCTTTTAAAAGAAGACATGGACTAATAGTCTTCAGCTCCTCCTGCTGAGAACTTGGCTTGATCATGAAACAAATCCACCTCCATTACTCTGGACAGAGGAATCCATCTCCACCAAAGCCACTCTTTTTTGTTTTTTTTTTCCTTTATAAGTTAGGTAACCCTAAACTCCAGTGGGTGGAGGGATAGGTTGAGGATACAAGGTCATAAATTAAATGTTTTAGGGCCAGAATTCACCTAGATTAGATTTTGTTTATACTTTAAACAAAACTAAGATCTCCTTGTTGAGTGAAGTCCTAGCCAGGATTGAGGACCATACACCCAGAGGATTTGGGCAACCTCATTTATCAGTCGTCTTTCAGATACTGGATGACTGACCTACAGGGAGTGGAAATAAAAAATTAAAAAAAGAAAAGCCTGGATCCTAATTTAACAATTGATATTAATAAAATGGAAAAAAATTTCAATCCATAATCTTACCCTCTGCCCTACCCTTTGTGCCTAGGGCTGTTATTTGAAGAATGCAATGATCCCAGTTTGGGCACCAATTAGAAAATTATCTCCTTAAATGACTTGCCTAGCACCATAAAGACAAGAATTCAAGTCCTTTCAACTTTGAAATCAGTCTTTATTCATTTAATAATGCCGCATCTCTATGGATGATTGTAGAAAAAAAAGAATACTTGTAGAAATATTTATTTAAGAACTATGGAAAATTAAAGAGATACCTATGTTAATTCAGTTCAAACAAACATCTGTCTCCCATGTGCCAAATATTGTGTTGAAGATACCAAAACAAAATCCAAACAGTTCCCTAACTTCAAAGAGCTTACTCTGAGATTAGGAGAGCAGGAGTTTAGAGAGTAGATGATTTATTTTAATATGTACAAAAGTGATACCCAGTAACTGGGGGTGGGAGGAGGCACTAGTAACTGGAGGCAGGGGCCATTATGAGCTTTTTGTTTCAGGTACCATTTGAGGTAAGCTTTGAAGGTGGCAGGGATTTCATTTTTACAATTCTTACTGTTTTATAAGCATTTCTTGGTTTCAATTCAACTTACATGCTCCAGTTTTACTCTGTTTAGAAGATACTGAGAGCCAAGTCAGGAAACTTTCTAGAGCAGATCCGGTGAGATCCACAGGGGTAATTCTGCTCTCCAACTCCTCCGCATCACAGCCTACAGTCAGATGGAACTGAGATTGTCTCAGTTCATGTACAGTGTGCCTCATTACAAAAGAGAATTGCTTGTGTTTCAAATCCTATTAATTCCTTTTACATAGGCAATGTTTCTGGAGGTTTTTATTGGTCCACTCTTGAATCTTACTAGATTAGTTTATGCACTAATTTATCACAAAAAAAGCAAAGTTTTTGTTGTTGTTTTGCCTGTGTATGGTTAGATAGATCATTCTTCTTCTTTTGGGAACTTACAGTCCAAAAACTTCCCAATTTGCTACTTAAGGAGACATAAACTTCCAAAAAAATTTTTCTTTTCTTTTCTATGTGTGTTGCTATGATTCTTGGTCCTCTCCCAAGTTAAAGAAAACCATGCTAATCATCTTTATTTTTTCAAGGTGAGCCATAATTCTGAGCAAGTATTTGTCAGGGTTATCTTATCACAAATCAATTACAATATTTTTAAAAATGAAATACAGAGTAAAGTTTCTCCTTCCACATAAATAATAACACCCTGTTATTATTTATCATAATAACTTTTTTGCTAGAGAAAAACAAGAGAAGATGCATTGTTGTTTCCTGACCTGGTTCAGTTTTTTAAAAAAGGACTTGATTTAGAAGAAAAGAAAGAACTGAAATAAGCATTTATTAAGTACCCTCTAAATGCACTGTGTTAAATATTTTAAGAATATTATATTTTCCTCCTTACAAAACCTTTGGATGTAGGGTTTTTTTTTATTTATTATCTGTTTAATAGTTGAAGAACTGAAGATACACAGAATTTAAGTGACTTGCTCAGGGTCACATGGCAAGTAAGTTTCTAAGGCTAAATTTGAACTCAGGTCCTCTTGACTTTAGACCAATGTTTAATCCATTACACCATCTAGATACCAGTTCAATTCCCGAATTTGCTCCCTTAGTACCTATACAATCTTAGGCATATTGCTTGACCTCTCAGACTTGTTTTATTTTCTATATAATTAGGAATTTGGACTACATGGTGTAAAAATTCCCTTCTAACTCAAAATCTTTGAAATTAATGAATATTCTCTTGACATCTGCACAGTTGCAACTATCACTGGAGTACTGTGCTGGTTCTGGGTGCCACACTGTAGGAAGGACATTGGTCACCTAGAGAATGCCTATCTTAATACAAACATGGGGAGGTTTAAATACCAAAGTCCTTTATAGGAAAAGGCTATAATTCCCCATAGCCACTACTTACCTTTTCTTTTTTTTTTTTAAAGCAATTGGGGTTAAGTAACTTGCTCAAGGTTACATGGCTAGTCATTTTTATGTCTTGGTGCTAATTTTCTGAGTAAGGATCCGATCCCAGGTCCTCCTGACTCTTGGGTCAGCACTTCTACTCATTGCACCACCCAGCTCCCCTCCCCACTTATATTTTTTGCTGACATGGGGAAAAGTCATAGGGCAGGGCCTCTAGTCACAACCTTGGTGTTGAGGAATAAACGGATTCTGCCTAAAGAATGCCATTCCCAATTCATCCTTTGCTTTCTACATTGCCTGAGTGAAAAACTTGCAATCTAGATAAGATTGCTGAATCCTAGTCTCATTTCTAGGGCACAGGTCCTGCCTGCCTCTAAAGGAGACAGCTACTGTTGGCAGATATAGCACCACCAAGCAAAATGCAGCCCAGATTTCTGGAAGTAGACAAGTAAGTTTTACAGGGGTACCACAAGGAAGAATAGTCACACAGCAAAAAAGCAGTTAGAGAGGCTGGACACACACACACACACACACACACACACACACACACACACACACTCACCACACCACATTGGGCAATCCACTGAAATCTGGGATAGAGTTAGGCACAAAATATAAGTGAAGCATGGTGGGGTTTAATGCTGTCTTTATCTGGATCAAATAGGATCAAGCATTAACAAAGATGATTGGAGAACTCAGACCTTAAGTGCAGATGAAGTTTCAGGACTGGTGCTGCCTCATGTTGTGGTGAATGAGGGGGAGGAAGGGATGGGATTAACAGCTAGTTGGTATACAAACTCATCCAGTGGCAAAAATGGGTACTCAGTTAATACTGCAGGTATTACTCTGGTGAAGTGGATTGGAGTTTTCTTTTTTCTTTCCTTCTTTATTTCCTTCCTTCTTCCATCTTTCCTTTCTTTCACGTGTTTATATGTTTGGTTTGATTTGCCTTGGTTTTTGTTTTTGTTTTTTGGTTATAGCCTCTAAAAGGGTTTCATCACTTAGCAGCTGGGGAAGCTACTCTATTTTTTTTTATAAATTCCTAAGAAGAGCAACAAGGAGGGTGAAAGGCACAGAAGGCTTTAGCCTGGAGAAGACTTAGGAGGGAACTGACCGCTATATTTATGTATTTGAAGAGTTGTGATGTGGAAGAGGGATTATAACTGTTCTGTTTGGCTCCAGGGAGAACTAAAAGCAATGGGTAGAAATTGTGCAGAACCAGATTTAGACAAGATGTGAGGAAATATTGTTCTAACAATCAGAGCTATCTAAAAATAGAGTGAGACACTTTCAATTATCCATCACTTTGCATTTTCAAACAAAGCCACAATTTTTCAATTCTAAAGGGGTCATTTTCTGTCCTTTACATGTTGTAGTAATCTGACTGGTTGATATTTTATTTCTGAAAAACAGTTCATGAATTGGCAACATTACAAAGTGCAGCTAAAGTTTTTGGGTCCAGCCATGTTATGATGTCTTTATGGGGGGTGGAGGGCAGGTGACTAGTATGCTATAGGAGATAGTCCACCCAGTGTACAGAGACCCTAAAAAGGAGGGTGGCTCATCATCTGTAGAGTATAACCCATGCCTTACATAATCTAAATAGTGGTCTCTCCACCCCAGTTTAAACCTGCCATTGGCAAATACTTTTGGAGAAGGAGTGACCCATCCCAAGAAGTCCAGTCTGTGCCTCTTTGGCATAGTTAACTATCATGATTCCTTCATTCAAGAAAAAAGGGGATGAGGAAAGAAGACAGACGGAAGAAGCTTGACAGTTAGGTGAGCCATGCGATAAGGTTATAAAATGATAGAATGATGCAAGTGCTGATCAAAGATTGGGAAAAGTATTAGGGTCCACTAAAGAGGTTTGTGGAGAACTGTTAAGTTGTGGACCATTGGAAGAAATGCACATTGCTTTTGTGGACTATTGGAAGAAATGCACATCCCACAGAATTCTGGGACATAGTCTAGGTAATGTCCCCTCTTCCTGGTTATGGCTCTACACAGGTAAATTGAATGGTTCAAAGTTTAAAAGTTCAAAGACCTACCAACCTGCCTAAGAGGGCTAAAATGAAAAAAATAAAGCAATTTGTCAGCTACCCTGACACTTGTTTTATTTTAAACTTTTGGTGACTATTAGTCACCAAACAAACAGGACTACTTGCTGCTGTCCTATCTTATCTCTCTTTTATTGTTTCCAAATTCAATCCAAACCTACTGAAAATAAACTCTGGAATAAATTCATCTGTTGAACAATGAAGCCCAAACAAGCCTAGGGCATGAAGCAGACTTTTAATTGCTTAACTTCAAATTCACTGATGTCTTTCTCTGCCACACTTTTGAGTGACAAGAGCCCCCACTACATTTAAATTATGGTACAAAATGCTTGTGCAAAAGCTGCTTCCATCTCTGACCTTGATCTTCTGTGACTACACCTCTTTTCTCTGCCTAGGTAAGAGGACTTAGTACAATAGTCTGGACTTGTTAAAAGATTATAAACTATCTTCACTTAAGGATAGAGATAAAAGTAAGGACATAATTCTAACAGTTGTTAAGTATTTGCTTAATGCCAACAACACACTCAAAATTGCATAGGACATGACTTATTGACATATTTAGAAATTCATAGACTACTAGAGAACCATATTGTTAATATTGCTCTCACATCATCATCATCATTATCATCATCATCATCATCATCATCATCATCATCATCATCATCATCATCATCATCAATTACCTACTATGTGCCAGACACTGTTCTGGATGCTGGGTATTCAACGTAAGGCAATAGTCAGTCACTGTTTGAAAACAGCCCAGGTTCTAATGTGGAAGATGAAATGCAAATAGATCTGTACAAATAAGCCATAGACAGAATAAACTGGAGATAATCAGGAGAGAATTAAGGGACAGGAAAGACTTCTTGTAGTATTATATCTGGGATCAGAAGAAAAGGAAACTGAGATAGGGAGGTGAAGAGAAAGAATTCTAAGCATGGGGGACAGTCAACAAAAATGTTCAGAGTTTGGAGATACACACACACACACACACACACACACGTTTCTCTCCATATGTATACACACATATATGAGTGTGTGTGTGTATATGTGTGCATGTATATGTGTGTGTTGATTTAATAGAGTGGGAGGGGACAGTGTGTGTGTGTGAGTGTATGTGTGTGTGACATGATGAGACTTGAGCTTTATGAAGATCAAATTCTTAGCTGAATAGAAAATGGACTAAAATGTGGAAAAATCTGAAATAAGGACACCAATTAAAAGGTAATAGCAACAGTGATGGCATGCAGTGATGACCACCTGAATTAATGTAGTTGCTCTGTCTGAGGAAAGGGAGGCCTGTTTTAGGGTGGTTATATGTAGTGTCAGAGGAGAGAAGGGGTGTGTGTACAAGAGATGTTATGAAGGTAAAATTGACAGGATGTGATTAACTGATTAAATATGGAGGAATTGAGGAATCAAGATGATATTTAGGTCCTGATCTTAAGTAACTGGGAAGGTGGCGGTGCCCTCAATAGTATTATTTTCCTTTGGGGGGGTGCCCAATTTTGGAAATGTCAAGTTTTAATACCTCTACAAGACCACCCAGTTTGAGATTTTCAGAAAAAGAAGAGAGGATATAAAAAGAGACATTAGTGTTGGATAAATGTTATTAGAATCTTTGAAGATGAGTTGGAGCCAAGATGGCAGAAAGAAAGGAGTAACTTTGCTAAAATCCTCTGGGAATCCCGTAACTAAACCTTAAAAAGTGATTCTGACAGGTGTAGCCAAAATGGCAGAGTAGAAACAGTGGCAAGAAGAGATGGGGAGAGACAGGGTAGGTTAAACTATCTCATGTAGAAGAAACAAGGGGAAGTGGTTGCAGGGGTGGGGAAGAACAGGAAGGCAAAAAGGCAAAACCATATTCTCACTGAATTTGGCTCAGGGAAAGAATGACATACATAATAAATGGTATATCTCACCCTGCAGCAGAATAGGGGGAAGGAGGATGAGAGGGGGGATGATGGAGGGGAGGGCATTCTAGGGAGGGGAGGTTGGAAGTACCCACTATCGAAGAGGGACAGGATCAAAGTAGGGAATGGACCAGGTAGGGGGTGGGATGGGTGGGAGGGAAATATAAGCGGTCTTTTACAATATATCTACTATGGTAATGTTTTGCATAGCTACACATGTACAACACATACTGAATTGCTTATCTTCTCAGAGGGAGTGGGTGACAAGGGAGGAAGGGAATGGATCTGAAAATCAAAGTTTTAAAATTAAATGTTTGAAATATATATAAATACTATTATTCATACTCTTTTGCATGTAACTGGGACATAAGATGTGCAGGCATTGGGGCACAGAGATTCACCTTGCTCTAATGGAAAAGTCGAAGGGGGTATGGGAGCAGATATGTGAGAGAGCAGATTGGATGAGGGGATATCTTGTGGGACTGATATTCTGGGATGGTGGGTAGGGAAAAATGGGGGAAAAATTGTAATAAAGCATTTGTTATAAATAAATGGATGGACGAATGAAAATAAATAAATGAATGAATGAATGAATGAATAGATAGATAGATAGATAGATAGGTAAATAAATAAATGAATGAATAAATAAATAAATAGATAGATGAATAGATGAATGAATGAATGAATAGATGAATAGATAGATGAATGAATGAATGAATAGATAGATAGATAGATAGATACATTTGAGGAAATAAAAAAAAAGTGAATTTGAATGGATTCTGGAGTGACAAAATCCACTTGGAGATGGAGTGTGGCAGAATCCAGCCCAGGAAAGTGCCCAGTGTGTCCAGACAGGGCGAGAGCAGAACAGGTGGGGTCTGCACAGCTCAGACTTAAGAGCAGACAAGCAGACTATACCAGAGAGAGAAGAAGACCCAGCCTGCAGACTTACCAAAAATGAATGGCAGTCATCTCACCGTAACCTCAAGAGGGGATAGGTGGAAACACTGGAGCCAATAGGAGAGTCAAGCCCCCAGGAGAGACAGCAGCTTCTCCTGCAGCTATTGGCTCCCAGCCTGGAAGTTTAGAAATTGCTTGCCTGCATAACACATGGGCTAGAATGGCAAAGTAAATTCCGGTTGCTCAGATCCTCCCATCCCTACTTCATGAAGTAGAAAACCCAAAGATAAGTCTCCCACCCAGATAAAAATCCCAAGTTTGTGGAAATAGCCTCAGGCTTGGGAATCTTCAAGAAGGGATGTAACTGAGACAGCCAGGAGTCTGAAGAGAAGAGAGGGAGGGGGCCCAATGAACCCCAGCTCACCTGACCAACAAAAGCCAGCCTTAGCTATAGCCCAGGGATATAGAGGCAGAAATCTGAACTGACCAAACTACCCCTCCCCCACAGACTACTCTGCACATCAACATACCTTTCTGAGATTCCTGCCTTAGCCACAAACTAGAAACCCAGAAGCTACAGCATTCAAAGTCAACAACCAGGCCCTTAACTCACAGCCTGAGAAATTAAGAAATAGGAAATCACCATGGGAAGGAAGAAGCTGAGAAGGAGAAGAGGAAGGCAAGAAAACCAATCCGAGCTTACTATGTAAGTCAAGAACAACCAAATACACAGGACAATTTGGACTCTTTACCCACACCTGAGACCATAGAAGGAAATATGAACTGGTCTCAAGCCCAAATAGCAATCTTGAAGGAGCTTAAGGAAGATTTTAAAGACCAAATCAGGGAGGCAGTGACCAACTTGGAAAAAAAGTATCAGTGAAGAAAACAAATTCTTAAAAAGTAAAATTAGAGAAATTATTGGAGAAAATACCTCCCTAAAAAAGGACCTTCAAACTAACTGAAGACTATAATTCACTAAAAATTAGAATCAATCAAATTGAAACTCAGAATTCTATGAACCACCAAGAGTCAATCAAACAAAACAAGACGATTGAAAAGTTGGAAGAAAATATAAAATATCTCACTGGAAAAACAACTGAACTAGAGAACAGATCCAGGAGAGATAATTTAAGAATTATTGGTTTACCAGAAAGCCATGATGAAAAAAGCAGCCTAGAAAACATCCTCCAAGAGATCGTCAAAGAAAACTGTACTCAGGTCCCAGAATCAGAAGATAAAATAGTTATCGAAAGAATTCACTGGCCTCCTCCTGAAAGAGATCCCAAATTGAAAACTCCAAGAAATATAGTACCCAAATTCCAGAATTACAAGATGAAGGAAAAAATACTGCAAGCAGATAAAAAGAAACAATTCAAATATTCGAGGAACTACAGTTAGGATCAAACAGGACCCAGCAGCTGCTACATTAAAAGAGTGGAGGGATTGGAATTTGATATTTCTAGGACTACAACCAAGGATTAACTTCCCAGCAAAACTGAGCATAACCTTTCAGGCAAGGAGATGGTTGTTTAATGAAATAAGGGACTTCCAGACTTTCCTGATGAAAAAGCCAGAGCGCAATGGAAAATGTGATCTCCAAATACAAGACTCAAGAAAGACATAAAAAGGTAAACAAGGAAAACGCAGACTCACACATACATACATGCACACATCCACACTCATGAACACATGCACATAACTTGTTATGCAACAAGAGCAAAATGTTCACGTCCTTATATGAGGAACCAATAACTGTCAATATTGAAATTTATGATTATCATGACCTTCAATAGGGTTATACATAGATAGAGGGTGTGGGTATGAATGAACTAACATGAAGATTAAAAAAAAAACTTATTAAGGGTATCAAAGGGTTTGTAATGTGATAAAAGGAAAGAAAGAGATAGGAAAAGGTAAACTATGCCATTAAAAGAGGCATAAAAGCACACTGTAGTAGGGGGGGAAGAAAGAGGGAGAGGAACAACATTTAAACACTATTCTCACTGGTTCTGGTTCAAAGAGGGATCAACTTAATCAGTGAAGTTTAAGAATCCAATGTGAATAGGCACAAAATTTGTTAAATAGAGGAAAAGGAGGGAGGGAGAGGAGCCCTGTTTGAAATCTACTCTCATTGGTTTGGTGTCAAACGGGAGTAACTTACTCTGATAAGTATAAAAATTTTTCTGTCCTATAGGCAGTAGGAGGGTTGGGGAGGATAAAAATGAGGAGACTAAAGGGGGGGATTAAAGGGGAGGGAAATAGTAGTAAGGGGAGAGGGTGGGTTAAGATGGGGGGTCACTGGGTGGGAACACTGAGGGAGGGGGCAGTCAGAAAACTTCAAGGAGGGGAAGGGAGAAGGAAGAAACAAAAACATAAGCAGGGGAGGGAATAGGATGGAGGGGAAGAGACAGATAGTCATCATTACTGTGAATGTGAATGGGATGAACTCTCCCATAAAAAAGAGGCAGATAGCAGAATAGATTAAAAGCCATAATTCTACAATATGCTGTCTACAAGAAGAACATTTTAAACAAAGGGATACCCACAGGGTACAGGTAAAGGGTTGGAGTAGAATTTATTATGCCTCAGCTAAAGTAAAAAAAAGGCAGGGGTAGCAATACTTATCTCAGATAAAGCAAAAGCAAAAAATAGATCTAATTAAAAGAGGTAAGGAAGGAAACTATATCCTGCTAAAAGGCATAATCGAGAATGAAACAATAGCATTACTTACTATATATGCACCAAGTGGTATAACATCCAAATTCCTAGAGGAGAAGTTAAAGGAATTAGAGGAAGAAATAGATAGCAAAACTATACTAGTGGGGGACCTTAATCTTCCCCTTTCTGAACTTGATAAATCTAACTTCAAAATAAATAAGAAAGAAGTTAAGGAGGTGAATAGAATTTTTGAGAGACTAGATATGATGGATCTCTGGAGAAAACTGAATGGGGATAAAAAGGAATTTACTTTCTTCTCAGCAGTCCATGGTACATACTCAAAATAGACCATGTACTAGGGCATAAAAACCTCAAATTCAGTGCAGAAAGGCAGAAATATTAAATGCGTCATTCTCAGATCACGATGCAATAAAAATTATATGCAATAAAGGGCCATGGAAAGATAGACTAAAAACTAATTGGAAATTAAACAACTTAATCTTAAGAATGAATGGGTCAAACAAGAAATTATAGAAACAATCAAAAAATTCATTCAAGAGAATGATAATAATGAGACAACATACCAAAATTTGGGGGGTGCATTAAAGGCAGTTCTTAGGGGAAGTTTTATATCCCTGACTGCATACTTGAATAAAGCAGAGAGAAGGGAGGTCAATAAATTGGACTGGCAATTGAAAATGCTAGAAAAAGAACAAATTGAAAATCCCCAATTTAGTACTAAATTAGAAATATTGTAAACCAAAGGAGAGATTAATAAAATTGAAATTAAGAAAACTATTGAATTAATAAAGAAAACTAAGAGCTGGTTTTATGAAAAAAAAAACAATAAAATTGATAGACCCCTAGTCAATATGATAAAAAAAGAAAGAAGAAAATTATGAGTATCAAAAATGAAAAGGGTGAATCTACCTCCAATGAAGAGGAAATCAAAAAAATAATGAGGAATTATTTTTCCCAATTGTATGCACACAAATATGACAATCTCGGTGAAATGGATGAATATTTATAAAATTACAAGTTGCCCAGATTAACTGAAGAGGAAGTGAATTACCTAAATAACCCCATCTCAGAAAAAGAAATCAAACAAGCCATCAGTGAAATCCCTAGGAAAAAATCTCCAGGGCCAGATGGGTTTACTAGTGAATTCTATCAAACATTTAAAGAACAACTGATTCCAATACTCTACAAACTATTTGGGAAAATTAGTGAAGAAGGAGTCCTACCAAACTCTTTCTATGACACAAATATGGTACTGATTCCCAAATCAGGAAGAGATAAAACAGAGAAAGAAAATTATAGACCAATTTCCTTCATGAATTTAGATGCAAAAATTTTAAATAAAACATTAGCCAGAAGACTACAACAACTTATCACAAAAATAATACACTTTGTTCAGGTAGGATTTATTCCAGGAACGCAAGGATGGTTTAATATTAAGAAAACCATAAGTATAATTGATCATATCAACAATAAAACCAGCAGAAAAAACATGATTATTTCAATAGATGCAGAAAAGGCTTTTGACAAAGTACAACATCCATTCCTATTAAAAACACTAGAAAGTATAGGAATAAATGGAGCCTTCCTTAAAATACTTGATAGCATCTATTTAAAACCATCTGCAAGTATTATATGCAATGGGGATAAACTAGAAGCCTTTCCAATAAGATCAGGAGTGAAACAAGGGTGTCCACTATCACCCCTCTTATTGAATCGGGTACTAGAAACATTAGCAGTAGCAATTAGAGAAGAAAAAGAAATCAAAGGAATCAAATTAGGCATAGAAGAGACCAAGCTATCACTCTTTGCAGATGATATGATGATATACTTAGAGAATCAAGTAAAAAAACTACTTGAGACAATAAATAAATTTGGCAAAGTTGCAGCATAGAAAATAAACCCACATAAATCCTTGGCATTCTTGTATATCTCTAATGAAATTCAACAGCAAGAGACAGAAAGAGAAATGCCATTTAAAGTCACTGCAGACATTATAAAATATTTGGGAATCTACTTGCCAAAACAAACCCAACACGTTTATGATCACAATTACAAAACACTTCTCACACAAATAAAATCAGATCTAACTAATTCGAAAAATATCAATTGCTTGTGGCTGGGTCGAGCTAATATAATAAAGATGACAACTTTACCCAAACCAAATTGTATATTTAGTACCATACCAATCAATTTACAAAAAAACTACTTTTTAGAGTTAGACAAAATAGTAACAAAATTTATTTGGAAAAACAAATGGTCTAGAATATCAAGGCAATTAATGAAAAGAAATACTAAGGAAGGTGGACTAGCTATGCCAGATTTTAATCTGTATTATACAGCAGCAGTCATCAAAGCTGCTTGGTACTGGCAAAGCAGTAGAGTAGTGGATCAATGGAATAGATTGGGTGCAGGAGACGCAGCAGTTAATGAATATAGTAATCTATTGTTTGATAAATCCAAAGACCCCAGTTTTGGGGATAAGAATGCACTATTTCACAAAAACTGCTGGGAAAACTGGAATACAGTATGGCAGAAACTGGGCATAGACCATTATCTAACACCAGATACCAAAATCAAATCTAAATGTGTGCATGATCTAGGTATAAAGGATGATACTGTAAGCAATCTGGGAAAGCAAGGAATAGTTTACCTGTCAGATTTGTGGAGAGGTGAAGACTTTAGGACCAAACAAAAATTAGAGAGCATTATAAAATGCAAAATGGATAATTTTGATTACATTAAATTAAAAAGCTTCTGTACAAACAAAGCCAATGTAACCAAGATCAAGAGGGAGGTGTGCAATCGGGAAAGAATTTTTACAACCTGTGTCTCTGATAAAGGACTCATTTTTTTTTTTTTTGCTTTTTGGAGGGCAATTGGGGTTAAGTAACTTGCCCAAGGTTACACAGCTAGGTTTTTGTTTGTGTGTGCATTAAGTGTCTGAGGTCGGATCTGAACTCAGGTCCTTCTGACTCCAGGGCCGATGCTCTACTCACTGCGCCACCTAGCTGCCCCATGGACTCATTTCTAAAATATACAGAGAAGTGAGTCAAATCTATAAGAATACAAGTCATTCTGCAATTGATAAATGGTCAAAGGATATGAACAGGCAGTTTTCAGAGAAAGAAATTAAGATATCTATAAGCATATAAATCACTACTGATTAGAGAAATGCAAATTAAAACAATTCTGAAATACCACATCTCTCCAGTCAGATTGGCTAAGATGATAAAACAAGAAAATGACAAATGCTAGAGAGGATGTGGGCAAATTGGAACACTAATGCATTGCTGGTGTTGTTGTGAACTTATCCAACCATTCTGGAGACCAATCTGGAATTATGCCCAAAGGGCTATAAATAATTGCATACCCTTTGACCTAGCAATACCACTTCTAGGATTATATCCCAAAGAGATCATAGAAGAGGGAGGAAGACCCATAAGTACAAAAATATTTATAGCAGCTCTTTTTGTGGTTGCAAAGAATTGGAAATTAAAGGGGTGCCCATCAATTGGGGAATGGCTAAACAAGTTGTGGTATATGAATGTAATGGAATATTATTGTGCTATAAGAAACAAGGAGGAGGCGGTTTTCATATTTACCTGGAAAGGCTTATACAAACTGATCCTGAGTGAGAAGAGTAGAATCAGGAGAAATTTGTATACAATCACAGACACAACATATGTGTGATGACCAACTATGACAGACTGGACTCTTTTCAGCAATGCGGTGATATCCCGAAAGACTCATGAAGGAAAGAAATGGGACATCCAAAGATATAATTAGAAAGAACTGAGCTTGAATCCTGATGGAAGCAAACTAATTGATCTTTTTCTTTTCATTGTTTGCTTTTATTTCTTCTTTACCATTTTTCATCACACCTAGTACAATACACCTTTGTAATTGGACTAATGTCTAATATGAAAGTATTTGCAGATCCTATACTGGATTATATGCTGTCATGGGGGGTGAGGGGAGGGAAGGAAAGGAAATTTGAAAATCAAGGAACTATGGAATTGAATCTTGTTAACTAAAACTAAACTAATAAATTAATAAAAAATTTAATTAAATTTATAAAAAGAATCTTTGAAGATGTTATGATTGAGGGGAATTGATGAGATTACCAAGCTAAGTAGTATAGAAGAAGAGCATCCTCATGTTCATTTCTTTTAGGACCTCTTTTGGTGAAAAAGGAGTTTGGGAAAAGATATCTTGTTTTATGTTATCTTCTTATAAATACATATGTATGAATGTATATCTATTGATCTATCCTACTATATCTTTCTCCTTGGGATGATTTAATATTACCCCTATTCATCATTTAATATTTGTTTGACTATTGCCAGGATAGTTTCCATCCTTACTTATTTCTCTATATTCCAAAGGAAAGAAAGAAAAGAAAAAGGCATTACTTGGTTTCATAAAGTTTAATGAAAATGTAGGAAAGGAGGTGGGTGCTAAAATATGATGATTGTTTTCAGTATTTGCATCTACTTGGCCTCAAGTGTTTCAACTATCTCATTTCTAACACTAGTGAAAATACAATATGAAATTATATTTTCCCTGAATTTCCAAGGGTTAATTCTCGAACTGATTCTTACATTTTTTTTTCCTTAATCACTAATTTAAAGAAAGATCTAACTGGTCAAAGATGTTGTGCAGACATTTTCAGTGTTTCCAATTCAGAACATGAAAATCTGAATAGTTATTGCCTGTATTAGCTGTCCTTTAAATTCATCTTGATTCAGTCATTGTCCAAACCTAAGGTAAAGGATTTTAAAAATTTTGGACCCTAAATCATGACAGTGAGCTTAGACCTCAGAAAGAATTTCTAACATCGATGTCTACTGAAGATCTCTTTTAATCCAAGTTTTGTTTTTATTCAAGTGATTTTTTCCCAGACATATCCGAATATTGTAAGAAAAAGTTTGGCCTTATAGAATGAGACCAAAGTTCTGTTATTTTAAGTTCAACAGGATTGTGTGTCATTGTCATGGTTTAATCTTAACGGGATGGACTAGAAAAGTGATTCAGGTAGGAGGCTGGCAAGATCACTTCTGAGCTTGCTTCCAAACTAGACAGTGTGTGTTTCTGGGTGGTCTTGAGGTTTTGCTCAAGTCCAGACAAGTTAAATTTAATCCATGGCATTCATCTGAAAGTTAATGCTGTTGCCATCACAGGAGGCTCACAGCAAGCCTGGTTTTCCCTGTTTATGGTTATATAAGCTTTCTGGTGACTGCTGTTTCCAACCAGAATATCTTTATAATTCAGTCCTATCTCAGAAACTTTTTCCTGATTAAATAAATAAATTGAGTGATTGAGCCCCTGCCTCGTGCGGAAACCCAGGTTCCTAGCAATTATTCCCCCTCACAAAGAAAAGTTTATTTATCAATGCCTACTTGTTACTCTGTTCAAATAAATCGCCTTCTAAGTGGAGCCTCTGACTTACAGCCCATGACTATCTGGAAAACATGACCATTCAACCCAATCTAAGATTTACACCTAAGCTCAAAACATGCATCAGTGGGTGAAGCAGCCTGGAGCTCTGACTGACAGCCCCTGTGGTCTGAAAGTTGACATTAAACTCAATTATTGGGAGGTAGGGAGAACAGCCCCATTAGGAAGACTGTTGCTAGATGCTATCTTCTGTCAGATCAAAGGGAGTTGCAGATTAATTTTCTACCCCCTTCTAGTGGTAAAATATTTTAATTTTCAAATGTATGCAATTTATTTTCTGAATTGTTGATAGGCTGCAAGAACTCTGATTTGCATATGAAAGCAATGACTCCTTGGCACCTAGCTATCAGCAGCCTGGTTTTTCTTTTCCCCTGAAGGTGAGCACTTGTCAAAGTTTCTTTAATGCTGGGGTCCAACTTCAGACTTTGGCCACACCCCCAGCCTGGAAAGCTTTACAAACAAAAATTGTTCAGGAGGGAAGGAAGAGAGGAAGACAAAAGGAAGGGGAGCAACAGGAAGAGGAGAAGAAGGGAAAAAAAGGAGGAATCAGAGAAGAGAGGGGAGGAAGAGAAAATAGATTATTTTTTAAAAAGAGAATGGGGAGTAAGATAATGGGGAAAAGAAAAGAGGGAGGATGGGAGAAAAGGAGAGTAAAAGAGGAAGAGAAGGAGGAGAACAGGATTGGAGAAGAAAAAAGGATAAAGAAGAGAAGATGATGGGGCAGCTAGGTGGTGCAGTGAGTAGAGCACTGGCCCTGGAGTCAGAAGGACCTGAGTTCAGATCCAACCTCAGACACTTAACACACACAAACAAAAACCTAGCTGTGTAACCTTGGGCAAGTTACTTAACCCCAATTGCCCTCCAAAAAAAAGGATGGGAGAATAGGAATAAAGAAAAAAGAAGAGAATGGGAAGAAAGGATGAAAGAAGATAAGGAAGGAAAGGGAGAATAGATAAGGAAGAAGATGGAGAAAGAAGGAGGAGGTAATAGTAGTAATAGTGAAGAAGAGAATAGGAAGAGGAGTAGTAGGAAAAGTACGAGAGGAAAGAAAATAAAGAGGAAGAGGAGAATATATAGTATATATTATATATAACACACACTATATATATATGTATATATATGTATATATATATATATATATATATATATATTACTATATGTAATCAACTTTTCTAGTCCTCAGTTTCCTTAGTTACAAAAGGAGTTAACTAGATAACCTCAAAGGTTTTTTTAGCTCTAAATCTATAATCTCTTTTTTATTTTTTATGTATCTATTATTTATAAATCTATGAGCTATTGTTCAGTTCTCTAAATATGAAGACTAGCATAGACGTTTCCTTACACTCCCTAAAGAATCATTACCTCTAGTCTCAGAAACACAGGCTTCAATGAAAATAATAACAAACAACAAATCTTTGCTAAGTCTAAAGTTTGCCCCTAAATTAGTTGCCAGTGCATGTTTTGTTAATGGCCAAAGAGTATCAAGTAAAATGTAAAGCAGAAAATGGTGTGTCCTTTTCCAAACTCACCTCCATCATTGGCATGTGAAGTACTTCTTGTTATTACATCTGGTGGCTATTATAGCTCATATAGCCATCTTTTCTTTGCCTGTGGTTTCTTGGGGCAACTGTTTTCCTATAGGTTGTGTTTCATCATATGAATATTTCTGTTGCCTTTAATGGAGGAACCCAGAAGCAATAAGGCCATTCCCAACTTTAGGCTTACCCAGAAGGTTGTACTTTAAAATATCATCAGAGTTGTCAAAAGGTATTACAGACAATATTCTATTCCAGGATAATAATCAATCTGGAATATTTGTTTGTATATTTTCAGAAACAAAAGATTAAAACATGTTTTAGAATTTAACTAACTTTAGGAAATACCCCGCCCCAGTTAAAATAGTGTCAGAATTCCTTACACAATGTAATTATGATAACATGTATATTTGAGTTATGTTCTTGGGTACGTCAGCATCTATCTGAAGGCTTACAATGTCAGATAGAAGGCTACCTTGAGATTGCTGAAACTAAAATAGGTCACGAGGAAAACAGTATTTAACTTGATCTTTTTATACAAATTATTTAATTTATCATTAAAACATTTGCATTTTCTTTTTTCCCCACTATTGGGCATTATTTTTAAAGGTTAATATTAAGTTGAATAAATTAAGGCATATAGAATCCCCCAAACCTAGAAACTCCAAATAGTTTTAATACTGCTAAATATAATACCCATTTTTTAGCTCCTAATTTTCTGAGTTTCACAACAGGGTAGTTTTTTCATTAATTCTTTGCCTCTAGCTAATCTTCAACCATAATTCTGTTTTACTTAACAATGTTTAAAAGAGTCCCTTCAGCACTGGGATAAACTTCACACAAACCAAGACATTTTTCTTTCTAAATGTAGCTAACTTTAAAAAAGGGATGAATTTCTTTTCGTAGTACCATTTAAATGCCATAAATTAGAAAGTATTTGACTAAATAAAAGCACAATTTAAATTCTAGTCTTCTGTCTTTCTAGTCACTTCTTTTTACAATAATCTCAAAGTCCTGTCCATCAAAGTCATATTCTTAAGAAAATAGCCTAATTATAGGAGACTAAAATATTCTGTCAAGTCAATTTACTGTGTTCTATCACTATGACCGTATCATTGAATGAAAGGAAATTCCATTCTCATTACTTGCACACTTATGAAGATAGTTCTAGGTGAACTAGAAAATACAGATGGCAAAGGTGCCTTGCTCAGTCTGTTCTTGACATGATGATCCCCTGAAAGTATGGAAAGAGAGTAGTGAGGACAAAGGTAAAGACATTCGCCCACAAAGTAAGTGAACCTTGGCATGTTTTGCTGTTCTTTCAACAGAACGAGTTCTGCAACTGCATGTGAAAGACTAAAGAACTGAATGAGAGATAAAACCACCTCTGTTATAAACAGAATGAGCTCTGCAACCTTCATGTGAAAGACTAAAGAACTGAATGAGAGATAAAACCACCTCTGTTATAAACAGAATGAGCTCTGCAACCTTCATGTGAAAGACTAAAGAACTGAATGAGAGATAAAAACACTTGTTATAAAGTAACTTTTTGAAAGCAAGAATTATATTTTGTCTTTTTTTATCCCCAGCATTTAGCACAGTATCTGGCACATATTAGGTACTTAATTTTTTATTTTTCATTGACTGATGGGAAATGCTAAGTGTCATGGAGCCTCATATAAAGGCCCTCAGGAAAAGTCCCCAATTGCCTTTAAATGGAGAGGCAATAAAACAAAAAAATCCTATTGCCAGGTTCTTCTGAAGTGGGAGAGTGTTTTATGAAGCTTGATGATCAGCAGTGTGACACAATGGATATAATGTTGGACTAGGTGTTGGGGAGATAAATATTCAAAATCCACTTCCAAAATGATGTGACCAGTGGCAAATCACTTCCCTTTGGTAAATATGTTTCATCAGTAAAATAATAAGAATGAAGCCTGTATTATCTACCTCACATGATTTTTATGAGACCCAAATGAGATAATGTGTAAAACCTTTTACCAAACTTAATATATAAAATAAGTTTAAAAATATATTCTGGGGAGGCTAGGTGGCACAGTGAATAGAGCACTGGCCCTGGAGTCAGGAGGACCTGGCTTCTGATCCAGCCTAAGACACTTAGCCATGTGACCATGGGAAGGTCACTTAATCCCAACTGCCCTCCAAAAAAAAGCAAAAAAAAAAAATTCCATTTCATCTCTTCCTACCATAAGAATTTCTAACTAGAGGTAATAATTTAAAACAGGAAAGATACTATGTATGCATTTGAAAATTTTGCTGTTAGAATGATAAAATCCTAGGGGTGGCTAGGTGGCGCAGTGAGTAGAGCATCAGCCCTGGAGTCAGAAGGACCTGAGTTCGGATCTGGCCTCAGACACTTAACTCACACACAAACAAAAACCTAGCCGTGTGACCTTGGGCAAGTTACTTAATCCCAATTGCCCTCCAAAAAAAAAAATGATAAAACCCTAGAGCAGACTTCTAAGATATTATGGAAGTATTCAGAAAATTGCTATATGTAATCTGACAGGTAGTTGATAGAGCTCTGGGTCTACAGTCAGACAGAACTGACTTCAAATACAACCTTATGTATTTCTTAAATCTGTGACCCTGGGCAAGTCACTTAACCTCTGTTTGATTCAGTTTCCTCAACTATAAGATGGAGCTTAGTACCTCCCTCTCATGGTTATTTTGAATATCCAATGAGACAATATTTTTGAAAAGCTTATCCTCATACCTGCCACATTGTAGGTATTTAAAAATACTTATTTCCTTCTTCTTCCTTTCTCTAATGAGAAGATGGACCAAGTGAATTACTGACAAATGAACTACACTTCAGAATAATTCTTAACTTTCTATTTTACATGCATTATTTATCTTTCATTCAAGCATAACTTCTCAAGGTTAATATTAGATCAAATGCATTAAATATAGACGAACAGGGACCTCCCATCATCATGGGTTTCCTATGGTACTTAGCTTAAATGTGGAGGGAAATGTATACCTTGAGCCCCCATCCAGTTCAAACTTTACTCAGAAACCACAAAATCACTGAACAACTAGTATTAAAACATTGAATTGAACTTTAAAAAGTTTAAATTTCTCACAAACACTTTGAAAATAATTCCCTCAATAGACTCCTCTGCCATTAAGGAAAAGGAACAGATTTCCCATCAGGAAGGCAAAGGAAACTCACCCAAGACACTAGTTTGTTTTACTGACACAACATTTCTCCAGGCAGCTCCCTTCCTTCTTGACTCTCATTTGCTAAAGGTAGACACACACCACAGTGATTCTGAAAAGGGAAGGGTGATAAGGAGGGGGGAGGGTAAGAGGATCTGCCAGGCACCCACCCTGGCATCCAGTCTGGAAGGAATTCACCAGGCTCAAGCAAACTTTGAAGCCAAAATTGTAAAGTTTATTGTTATGCTGCACAAGGACAGCAGGCTAGATTCTTATGGAACCTGCAAAGTTGCAGAGATCACAGGCATAGTTTTAAGGTGTCAAGCTAACTAGGTGAGTATGGGTAGGATCAGGGAGGAGTTAAGGAGTGGTCAGTGCTCAAAGGACCATGCACTTTTAATATCAACTGCATAGGTGTATTGCCCATGATTCACTGGGAAATAGCTCAAGGGGGGCTAGCTGGAGGTGTGGTTTTAGGCCTGATACATCACTAAAGAGTGCCCAGTCTGCCACCCACCAAGGTCATCAGAGACAGTGTCAGTATATAATTGACTAGGGAGTTACCCTATAGATAAGGTATTGAAGAATTTATGGTGGGGCTGGCCACTCTAACTCAGGGAGATAACATTTACATAACTTATTGTTTCAAGCAGAGATAAACAGGTCATGAGTTGTTGCTGGGCAGAGTGCTGGAAGGGGGAAGGGGCAAAGTCAATGCTCTGAGGCTGGGGGGGGGGGTGGAAATGTGATTGTACAGACTGGTTTTACAAATTGATTTTACAGACATAGATCCCAAAGCACCCCATTTACAAACTGATGTTACAGATTGATACTACATCCCAAGGACCCCATCAATTCAATGAAAACTTACCTCCTCAGCTAACAATTGCTTCAGCAATGCCTCCATAGCTGTCAATCACAGACACTCTACCTGCTCAGCTAAGAGTTCCCATAGTTCTGCCTTCACAGCTGTCAGTTTCAGGAGATCCACCTCTGGAACCAGAACTCCTTCCACAAACAGGTACCATCAGTCAAAGCCATATTCTAATCGTTGCTGTTAACTTCTATTCATCTAAGTATTCTTTTTTACCATTTGATCACTGAGCCTGCTTTTTTAGGGGCTATTTTGTTAGTGAGGTTTTTAGAGTCAGGTCTTTTAGAGTCACTCTAATGCCATACAGATGTTGTTAAAGGTTTTTTTACATGCCCCATTGTTTTGACTGAATTGTTCCCAAAGTAGCTGTTTAGGCAGTTGTAAAACTTACTACATTTTTGTTTTGTCCCTCTCAAATGGGGATCCCAAATCTTACTGTCAGAAGGATTAGGTTGTATGATTTTTATCCCCTTTTTCCTAATCTTGGGTATAGGCTATATGTTCCCCTGGAGGAGCTGTTTCTCACTCTTCCTCCTTCTGAAACTGAGAAAAAAATCCACTCATTATTCTTTGTGTCTTTGTGTGCTCGTTCCCATTATACAATGACTACAGTCAGACAGGGAGGTAGAGACAAGATGGTGGAGTAAAAGCAGAGACTTGCTTGAGATCTCTCCTGAACCCCTCCAAAACCTTATAAAAATGACTCTAAACAAATTCTAGAGCTGCAGAACCCACAAAATGACAGAGTGAAACAAATTTCCAGCCCAAGACAACCTGGAAGGTTAACAGGAAAGGTCTATTGCACCAGGCTTGGAGAGGAGCTCAGTCCAGCATGGTGTGTGCTGTCACAAACCAGGTCCTTGCAAGCAGGACTCAGGGGGCTGAATCACAGACAGCTGTAGCAGTTTACTTCTCAACACACAAACACCAAAGACAACTTAGAAGGTAAGTAGTAAAGGTCTCATCAGACCTAGGTGAGAGGAGCCCCCAGGGTGGCAGAGGTTGCTCACAGAAATGGCAGCAGCAGCAGCAGCAGTGGCTGCTTCCAGGGGTCTCAGCACACAGATGGTGGGAACATCAAGAATCTGATGACAGGAGGATTGCAGAGATGTCTTTGCTTGTGCTGAGGCAGGATTCTCTTGCTTTGCCCATGGTTGTATCTGTGTAACTGTCTTGGGTGGCACTCCTGGGGTGAGGAGGAGTGCTAGTTTGGTGGAGCATATGGCTGTGGTAGACAGGGAATCCTCTTCACAGTTCCAAAGCAGAAAAGAGTGCTTACAGTCACTCATAGACCAGAGCACAGGCCAGGAGAGGAGCAAACACTTCTCCTTTGTTCATACCATCTTGGAAGAACTGAAAAATTTACAGGGCCCTAGAAGTATCTCTGAAAACAGCCGCACAAAAACCCTGAAGTACAACACCCACACTGGAAGCAGAGCCCTACCTTAACAAAGAGTTAAAAAGTCAAGTCTGAGAAAGTGAGAAAACAGCATAAAAACAAAAAACAAAAAACAAACCCCAGACTACAGAATTTTACTTTAGTGACAAAGACATAGAACCAAAAGAAGACAACAACATACATCAAAAGCCTCTAAGAAAAATAGGGATTGGCAGTAGGTCATGGAAGAGCTTGAAAAGGTTTTGAAAATCAAGTAAGTGGAGGAAAAATTGAGAAGAGAAATGAGAGTGATGCAAGAAAATCATGAAATGGGGGGAGGGGGGCGCTGAGGTGGCGCAGTGAGTAAGAGCACCAGACCTGGAATCAGGAGGACACGGGATCAGTTACAGCTTCAGTTACTTAACACCCACACATAAATAACTAGCTGTATAACCTTGAGAAAGTTACTTAACCCCATTGCTTTAATAAAATAAAATAAAATCACTAAAAATGAATCAACAGGAGAAGACCCAAAAACATACTTAAAAATAGACTAACTCAAATGATAAAAGAAGTCTCCCCCCCAAAAAAAAAAAACAGAGGAGAAAATTTCCTTAAAATATATAATTGGTCAAAAAAGAAAAGGAGATTCAAAAGTTCAATGAAAAAAATCCTTAAAAATTAGAATGGAGCAATTGGAAGCTAATGACTTTATGAAAAAACAAAAACGTATAAAACAGGAACAAAAGAATGAAAAAATAGAAGACAACGTGAACTATCTCATTGGAAAAACCACTGACCTGGAAAATAGAGCTAAGAGAGATAATTTTAAAATTATTGGACTACCTGAAAGTCAAGATCAAAAAAAGGTCCTACACATCATCTTTCAAAAAATTATCAAGGAAAACTGTCTTGATATTATAGAACCAAAGAATAAAATAGAAATTGAAAGAATCCACCAATCACCTCCTGAAAGGGATATAGAGAGGAAATTTCCTTGAAATATTGTAGCCAAATTCCAGAGTTCCCAGTTCAAGGAGTAAATATTACGAGCAATCAGGAAGAAACAATTTGAGTATTGTGGAAACACAATCAGGATAACACAAGATCTAGCAGCTTCTACATTAAGGGAACAAAGGACTTATAATATGATATTCCAGAGGTCAAAGGACCTAGGATTAAAATCAAGAATCACCAACCAAGCAAAACTGAGTATAATTCTTCAGGGAAAAAATGAAAATTAAATGAAATACAGGACTTGCAAGCATTCTTGATGAAAAGACCAAAGCTAAATAGAAAATCTGACTTTCAAAACCAAGACTCAAGAGAAGCATTGAAAAGTAAACAGGAAAGAGAAACCATGAGGGACTTATTAATGTTGAACGCTTTACATTCCTATGTGGAAACATTATATTTGTAACTCATGAGACCTTTCTCATTATTAGGGTAGTTGGAGGTAATAGGTATATATAGAGGGCACAGGGTGAGTTGAATATGAAGGGATGATATCTCAAAAATAAAATTAAGGGGTGAGAGAGGAATGTCCCAGAAGAAGGAGGGGTAGACTGAAATACATTATCTCACATAAAAGAAGCAAAAAAAAAAGTTTTTACATTGGAGGGAAAGAGAGGGGAAGTGAGAAAAAATGAGTGGACTTTAAATTCATTGGATTTGACTTAAGGAGGGAATAACATACACAGTCAATTGAATGGGGAAATCTATCTTACCCTACAGGAAATAGTTGGGGAATGGGATAAGGGCAGGGGGGATGATAGAAGGGAGGGTAGATTGGGGGAGGGGGGTTAGTCAGAAACAAACACTTTTGAAAAGGGACAGGGTCAAAGGAGAGAATAGAATAAATGGGGGGTGGGAAAGGATTGAGGGAATATATATTTAGTCTTTTACAACATGACTATTATGGAAGTGTTTTGCAAAACTACACCTGTACAGCCTATGCTGAATTGCTTATATTCTCAGTGAGGGTGGATGGGGAGAGAAGGAAGAGAATTTGGAATTCAAAGTATTAAAAATGAATGTTAAAAATTGTTTTTACATGCAACTGGGAAATAAGACATACAGGTAATGAGGTATAGCAATGTATCTTACCCTACAAGAAAGTAGGGGGAAGGAGATAAAAGAAGTAGGGCTGGTGATAGAAGGGAGGGCAGACTGTGGGAAGGGAAAATCAGAATGCATGACATCTTGGGGTGGGGGAGGGGAGAGATCGGGTGAAATTTTGGAGCTCAAAATCTTGTGGAAATTAATGCTGAAAACTAATAATAAATTAATTAAAATTTTTTAAGATGCATAAATTAGGAAGAAGTAGCCAAAGGAACTTGGCACATCTGATCAGAATTGCTATGGAATACTTGAAAATGTGCATCTTTTATTGTTTTTCTTGTTGTTGTTTCTTTAAGAAGGGCATTTTTATCTTTAATATTTTCATAATAATGGCTAGGTGGCGCAGTGAGTAGAGCGTCGACCCTGGAGTCAGAAGGGCCTGAGTTCGGATCCGGCCTCAGACACTTAACACACACACAAAAAAACCTAGCTGTGTAACCTTATGCAGGTTACTTAATCCCAATTGCCCTCAAAAACAAACAGACAAACAAACAAAAAAAACTAATGAACTAACTGCTTTCTTTGGCAAATGCTTTTATTTCTTCATAAATATTTGCTAAAGCACACAAAGATTTTTTTTTTGTAATTTGTTAGTGCAGACTATTGCTTTAACTAACACAGATCACAAGATTTCCACTGCCTATGACAGTATCTTCTTGAGAAGGAACAAAAGTTATCACCTTTTAGTCAAATTTCTAGAGATCCACCTTTGCAAAGTAAGTTATCCTAGTTCATAAACTACCAGCAGGCAATCCAAAACCAATTCCATATTACAAGAATTTTCTTCATAAGATTGGTCAAAGTTTGCTGTGTGTTGTCACAGTCTTGGAGAACCGGGGTCACCACCGAGCTACAGTAAAACATAGGAGTAGAATTACTGAATAGTAAAAATCTGGAAGGAACTTCAGAAATCACTTGTCTAGCTCCTTTATTTTACAAATGAGGAAATTGAGGCCCTCACAACAAATAGGTGTCAGAACTAGGATCTGAACCCTGGTCCTTTAACTATATATTCATTCCTCTTTTCGCTATGCTATGCAATCAATCATTCAATCAGTTAAATAAGGTGAAGTAAACCAGAACAAAATAATTTAAATGTGAGTACATATTGCACAATGAGATACCTTGGATCCCTGATTGAAATATATATATATATATATATGTATGTATATATATATATATATATATACATATATATATACTTATTTATTTGTTTGTTTGTTTATCTTTTACTTGTCTGTGTGTTTATTGTACCCAACTCCCTAAAGAGGACTTAATACAAATGGTTTGGAAGTCTCTGAGTCTGAGTTGCTGATGCATTTTCTATTATCCCAAAAAGATTGTAGAGGCAAAGTATTACCTTTTTCACCAGCATACAAAGCTGTAGAGTAAGGAGGAAATAACCCAAACAGAGATTTTACCTAGCACTAGCAGTGAAGAAAAAAAGACTATGTGATTGATTTTTTAAAATTATTTTTAAAATCAATATGCCCATCCAAATATTAAATTCACTTTACCTATCTAAATCTGCTTTTATTTCTTTGCTGCCAACTGGCAAAAATCCATTTCTCTTCTGCCATTGAGTGCTTTACTTTGTTTTTCTTGAAGAACAGGATAATTCAGTAGTGAATAACCCATATATAAACCACATTGTACTTCTCTGCTGGGCTGTGGTCCACCACCTCAAATTATAAAAGCAGGAGTGTTAAATGGATGACTCATGTTGTGATTTCTTTAAAATGATGATAATTGCTTTTCTTTACCCTCAAAAGAGTCCAGATATGGCAACAAAACATGCACACTTCTGACACATAATCACAATTCTAAGTTTTTGTTTTGTTTTGTTTCCAACTGGCATTAAGGTACATATTTATATTACTGTTGTCTTTTTTTCCTGGGCTATGTTGCTAATTTTTACAGGTCACATTGGTTTGTACTTCTATTCCAAAATAAGAAATCTTAAGAGTCTATTCAATATTATTATCCTGAGTGTGAATACAAGCTATAATGTATAAAAAAATGTTCCTGAGATATCTAGAAATTTTAAACAAACTTCTAGGGAGTCCAACTCCAATTGGACAAAGGAAAGTCCAATTGCTAAGTGCTGACTCTTTAATGAGATCACAGGTAGACCAATGTTGGACCTTCAACTGCTTTTCTCCTTTCATTGTATTTTCACTCTGGAATAATCACTAACTGGATGGAGAAAGAGGATCTTCTCTCTATGTTCTTGATGTTCTTGTGTGGAATTCCCAATTCAGTTTTCCCTCTCTTTGGCTTTGTTAGCTTAAATAAGGGAAATACAGGTCACTGGTTAGCCTTAAAGTTCCATGTTACCTGAAGGTGGAGTTAAGATTTGATGGACAAGGAACTTGAATTAGTATTAATGCTTTTGTTCTTCATTCCTAATGTAAAATATTATATTGGTATCTTCTTGGTAATTTGGTAATTTCTAATCTTAAAAATTTTGTGGAAAAGCTGAAACTCCTGTATTTCATAGTCTTTTTGTTTGTTTCTTGGGTTTGTTGTTTGTTTTGGGGGGGTTGCTTTTGAGGGGGGAAGGCAGGGCGATTGGGATTAAGTGGCTTGCCCAAGGTCACATGGCTAGTAAGTATTAAGTGTCTAAAGCTGGATTTGAACTCAGGTCCTCCTGACTCCAGGGCTAGTGCCCTATTCACTGCACTACTTAGCCACCCTATTTCATGGTCATTAAAAATTGTTTAGGCTTTGGACACAGATTAGTTCTTGTAATGATCTGTAGCTGTCATCCCTCAAACAAAGAATATCTTGGACTTCTATGGCATTATGCACACAATGACACTACTGATGTGGAAAGCATTCTAAGACCAAATAATCTTCACTGGCTATCATGGCCAATGAAAAACCATTAAGAATCATGAACAAAGGCAATTGTAATTCTGCTACTTCATTTACTTCTTTGCTTTGTCTCTCACCACAGCCAGCACACTTGCCCAATTAATTTTACTTTACAAAGTTCTTGGGTTCAAATTTTCAAAAGTAGAATTTTTAGCCACTAAATATTTATTTATAGGTCATACTACTCTCTAGGCAATACTTACAGCCAAAATATGGCTATTCCATATATTTCATTAAATATTCTTGTTAGTAGAACTGATATTTGGAGCCACCATTTTGGAAAATGATTTAGCGTTATACAAATGAAGTGATTAAATCATCCATTCCATTGGACCTAGATATTTTTCACATGGGAATATGCTATGAGATGGGCAAAAACTATATAATACATACATGCATATAATATCTATATCTATCTATCTATCTATCTATCTATATATCTTCTATAAATAACAAAATATTTATTACAACAAAATCTGTAGTGGTAAAAACCTAAAAGGAAAGTAGATGCCCAGCAATAAAGGAGTCACTAAAAAAATTGTGAAGATTTGAAATTCATTGAATAATATTTTTCTGTGAGAAATTATGAATCTGATAACTGCTGAGAAGCATGTAAAGAATGGACACAAAGTGAAGTAAGTAGAGGCAGGAAGGCAATATATACAAAGACCACAACAATGTAAATGGAAAGAACAACAAAATTATTAAAATTGAATGTGTAGAAATCATAATGACTAGGCTTGGGCACAAAGAAGAGATATGAGAATATAGTCCCTCCCTCCCTCATAGGTGGGGTTCAGGGAGTATGGACCATTGCATAGAACATCTAATTTCTTTGCTTTTATTTTCAACATCTTGATTGTCTTTTGCTGGGTTTTCCCCTCTTATCATTCTCATTCCTGGGAGAGGGAAAAAATATATGTGATGTAAAAACAATAACAAATAATTTGTAAAAATCTTTTTGTGATAAATAAGTTCCATGATTCTAATCTCATCACAACACTTAACTATCTTAATCATTGTTCACTAGTTTGCTCTAGAAAGGATGTAAGTATATAAATATCTAAGAGGAAAACATATCAAAAATTCAACAGAATGAAAGAGTACTCTTGCAGAGGACATTTTTTTTTTCTGGCATCTCTTCCTACTGATCACAAATGACATTTTGTAGATGTATACATTTGTATGCAAATGTATTCTATTGTATATAATATATTATATGTTCATATATAACATGTATTATATATCTATTTTGTATTATGTGTTTTATTTCAATATATTTAAGAATTATAGAGACATTATTATATTATTTAAAGTAAGTTGTTAGTAGTTTTCTTTCAGCATTTCCTTCACTAAAATCAATAAACACCAGAGATTTTATCATAATGGAGATTGCATCAGCACTGGTACTCAACAGCTTTTCAGGACCCACAGTAGCTGCCCACCTCTGAATAAAGAGATTAAGGGGAGAGAAAAAACTTCTCCAAAAATCCCCATATAGAGGAATCAAAATTTCCCATCAACTCTCCATTTCCCAATATCTACTTTGCTTAGTTTTGGCTCCACAAACATCATTCACAATGCAGGATGATAGCAACACTTCCCCACTTAAGCCTCTTCTTATATATTGCCTTCCCCATCAGATTGTAAAATATTTGAAGTCAGGGATTGGCTTTCTTTTTTTTTCTTTATATCCCCAAATGTAGCACAGTGTGTGGCCCCATAATAGGCATTCATATTAAAAAAATAATAATAATAAAGTTGGAGGTGGCGCCAAGATGGCAGAGTAGAAACAGGACTTCCACAGCACTCCACCTTACTTCAAAATTATGTAAAAGGGGAACTCTGAACAACCTCTGGAGCTCCAGCACCCACAGAACTACACAGAGAAGCTAACTTCCCACTGAGGATAGCCTGGCAGCCTGGGAGGGAAGAGCAAATGCTGCACTCTAGTAGCCAAGCCCAGGACTCTCTGAGTCAGAGGTTTTAGCTGCAGGGCACTGTGACCAGCAGCCGGCTGGAGGGACCCCAGAACTCCAGCAGCTGTGGCTTTTCCAGAACTATCAACACATAGATGCTTAGGACAAAGGGAGAGGTCAGTGACTTATGGACTTTGGGACCAGTATTTGGGAATATGTCAGCTTCTTCCCCCGGGGGTGAGAAGCAACTGAAGAGCTGCAGCACAGCAGCCATTTTGCAGCTTCAGTTGCAGCTTCAGCTCCTGGCCAGCGAACTGTAGGGGGATCCGACAATCAGTCTGGGGGGTAATCACTCTTGCTTTAACCTACCGGGAATTGGATTGCAGTCTGGGGTGGAGGTCTTGGGGTGTGTGTCCAGTTTGTGAGAGTGTGTGGAGGCTTCAAAGAGCCCACCCACCTGAAACTTTCAGCAGTTGAGAAGACCCCAACATTTGGGACAGAAGCACCCCTAGCAGAGTCCTACTATGATAACAAGCCCAAAAGTCAAGTAATTAAAGGGCAACATGCCCAGGCAAAGGAAACAAAATAAAGAGAAAAATGCAACATTAGACTCCCATTTTGGGGGCAAAGAAGATGGAAGCATGGAACAGGAGGAGGAATGAGAGGTCAGAAATCCTGCACCAAAAGCCCTAAATGAAAATACAAGCGTTACAGGCCATAGAGGACGTTAAGAAGGATTTTAAAAACCAAATAAGAGGAGTGGAGGAAAAATTGGAAAGAGAAATGAGAAAGATACAGGAAAAGTATGAAAAGAGAGTCAACAGCCTGACTAAGGAATATAACACCTTAAAAAATAGACTGCCTCAAGTGGCAAAAGAGGCTCAAAGAGGCAATGAGGAGAAGAATGCCTTAAAAAGTCAAATTTGCCAGATGGAAAAAGAATCTCAACAGCTCACTGAGGAGTTTCATTCCCTCAGAGTTAGACTGGAGCAAATGGAAGCTAGTGACTTTATGAGAAATCAAGATATTATTAAACAGATCCAAACAAATGAAAGAATAGAAGGCAATGTGAAATATCTCATGGGAAAAACCATTGACCTGGAAAAGAGATCCAGGAGAGATAATTTAAAAATTATTGGACTACCTGAAAGCCAGGATCAAAGAAAGAACCTAGAAATTATCCTTAAAGAAATTCTCAAGGAAAATTGCCCTGATGTTTTAGATCCAGTGGGGGAAATAGAGGTTGAAAGAATCCACAGATCACCTCCTGAAAAAGATCCCCAAAAGAAAACTCCCAGCAATATTATAGTCAGGTTCCAGAACTCCCAGATCAAGGACAAAATACTACAAGCAGCCAGGAAGAAACAATTTCAATATTGTGGAAATACAATCAGAATAGCCCAGGACCTGGCAGCTTCTACACTGAGGGATCAAAGAGCATGTAATATGATGTTCCAGAGGGCAAAAGAGCTGGTATTGAAGCCAAGGGTCACCTACCCAGCAAAACTGAATATCTTGTTTCAGGGGAAAATATGGCCATTCAGTGAAATAGAAGACTTTCAAGCATTCTTGATGAAAAAAACAGATTTGAATAGAAAATTTGACATTCAGATGCAAGAAGCAAGAGATGCTTGAGAAGGCAATCAAGGAAAAGAAATCAAAAGGAACTTATCAAAGTTGGACTATTTACATTCCTACATGGAACAACAATAACTGTGTTTGATGAAACCTTTCTCATTATGAAAATAATTGAAGAAGGGTACATGGCATATGTTCACAGGTATACATGGATAGAGGGCACAGGTTGAATTTGATGGGAAGGGATGATTTTTTTTTTTTTTGGAGGGCAATTGGGGTTGGGTGACTTGCCCAGGTTCACGTGGCTGGGTTTTTGTTTGTGTGTTGGGTGTCTGGGGCCAGATCCGGGCTCGGGTCCTTCTGGCTCCAGGGCTGGCTCTCTGCTCGCTGCGCCACCTAGCCGCCCCAAGGAAGGGATGATTCTTAAGGGGTGAAGTCAAGAGGTGAGAGAGGAAAGTGGCAAGAGGAGATGGAGAGAGACAGGGCAGGGTAAACTATCTCATGTAGAAGAGGCAAGGGGAAGTAGTTGCAGGGGAGGGGAAGAACAGGAAGGCAAAAAGGCAAAAGCATATTCTCATTGAAGTTGGCTCAAGGAGAGAATCACATACATACTAAATGGAATATCTTACCCTCACTCACTCTCCTGAGTAGGGGAAAGGGGGATGAGAAGGGGGATGATGGAGGGGAGGGCATTCTGGGGGGAGGGGAGGTTGGAAGTACCCACTATCAAAGAGGGACAGGATCAAAGTAGGGAATTGACCAGGTGGGAGGTGAGATGGGTGGGAGGGAAATATAAGCAGTCTTTTACAATATATCTACTATGGTAATGTTTTGCATAGCTAAACATGTACAACACATACTGAATTGCTTATCTTCTCCGAGGGAGTGGGTGGCAAGGGAGGAAGGGAATGGATCTGAAAACTGAAGTTTTAAAATTAAATGCTTCATAAGATGTCCAGGCATTGGGCTCAGAGATTCACCTTACCCTAATGGCAAAGTCGAAGGGGGTATGGGAGAAGATACGGGAGAGGGCAGATTGGATGAGGGGATATCTAGTGGGACTGCTATTCTGGGGTGGTGGGTAGGGAAAAAATGGGGGGGAAATGTAACTCATAATCTACTGGAAATGAATGATGTAAACCAGAAGTTAATAAAGCATTTGTTCAATTAATAATAAAAAAAGAAATCATAAGGAGCTTATTAAAGTTGAACCATTTACATTCTTACATGGAAAAATAATAACTGTAAGTTATGAAACTTTTTCTCAGTGTGAGAATAATTGAAGGAAATCGAAATGTGTACATACACACACACATATATGTCTATATAGGAGGGTATATGGGCATATGAATTCATATGTGAATGTTTCTATATATATGTACAGGTATATATACATAGAGGGCACAGGACAAATTTAATGGGAAGGGATAATGCTTAAAATGTGAAATTTAGAGGTAAGAGAGGAACATAACAAGAGGAGATGGGGAGAGACTGAATGGGGTAAACTATCTCATATAGAAGAGGTAAGGGAAAATGGTTACAATAGAGGGCAAAACAGAAAAGGCAAAAGGGAATGGGTTAATGTTATTTTCATTGAATTAGGCTTAGGGAGGGAATGACATACACACTAAATAGGGTATCTCACCCTTCAGGTGAGTAGGTGGTAAGGCGATGAGGGGGGCATAATGGAAGGGAAGGCAGGCTGGGGAGGAGGGAAGTTGGAAGCACCCACTTTTGAAAAGGAACAGGATCAAAGTAGAGAATAAAACAAGTGGGAGGTGTGATAGGAGGGAGGGAAATATAGTCAGTCTTCCACTATATATCTACTATGGAAATGTTTTGCATAGCTATCATGTACTATCTATGTTGAATTACTTATCTTCCCAGTAATAGTAGGTGACAGGGGAGGATGGGAATAAATCTGGAATTCAAAGTTTTAAAATCAAGTGTTTAAAATGTATATATAGACACACACACACATACTATTATCAATATTATTTTACATATAACTGGGAAATTAGATATACATGCACTGGGGCATAGAGATCCACCCTGCCCTACTAGAAAGTTGGATGGGGTATGAGAGAAGACATGGGAGAGAGCAGATTGGAGGCAGGGATATCCAAGGGAGTTGGCCATCTGAACTAAAGATCTAGGGTACCCCTACTGGCAAGGAACACTAGACCCAGCTGGGCTGTGAAGATGCAGTGGAGGCAAGAGGGCACAGACCCCATGAACACAGAAGCAGTGGGACTGGACAATGCTGACTGAGGGTATTTACAGGGGACTGGAGGTCTTAGTTTGAATTCAAGTCAGAGGGGAGAACGGAAGAGTATCTGATGCTAGAGGCACCATCCTTTATATCCCAGGACTAGAAGTGATTGAAAAAATTAAGCTACTACCAAAAAAAAAAGAAATGCAGAAGCAAAAGAGAAACAATCCAACAATAGAGAACTACTAAGGAACAGAGAAGACCTAGGTTCATTTTCAGAAGAGGATATTGAAGCAAAGAAATCCTCTTCTGCCCCAAAGAGTAATGTCAAATGGTCACCTGCCTAAAAAGAATTCATTGAAGAAACTTAAAAAAGACTTTAAAAGTCAAATGAGATCGATAGAGGAAAAACTAAGAAGAAAAATAATAATCCATGGAAAGCAAGATTATGAAAAGCAAGTCAACCAATTTAAAAAGGAAATTCAGAATCTTAAGGAAGAAAATGATTCCTTGAAAATCATAATTGGGTGAGGGGAAGCCAGTGAAATCATGAGGTCAAGAAATAAAAAAGCAAAATATAGATAATGAAAAAATTTAAGAGAATGTAAAACATCTCATAATAAAAACAATTGAAATGGAATACAGATCAAGAAAAGAAAAGTTAAGAATAATTGGACTAGGAGGGCAGGGGGCGGAGCCAAGATGGCGGAGTAGAAACAGCATTTCCAATGTGCTCTGCCCCACACAAATTTCAAACAATGTGAAAGGGAGCTCCAAACAACTTCTGGAGCCACAGCACCCACAGAACGGCACAGAGAAGCTAACCTCCCGCTGAGGACAGCCCAGCAGCCCTGCAGGGTGCAGCCAGCACAGCACTCTGAGAGCAGGAAGCACAGCGCTCTGGGAACCGACAGAGCAGCCCGCAGAGCCCAGGTCTGAGGTTTTAGCCCCAGGGCGGCCGGGCCTTCAGCCCAATCCAGGGACCCCAGAACACCAGCAATTGTGGCGATTCCAGAATTATCAACACAGATATGCCTAGGACAAAGTGAGAGGTTAGTGCCCTATGGAATTTGGGACCAGTATTTGGAGAACACGTGGCTTCCTCCCCTGGGGGCAAAAAGCTGCTGAAGAAACAGCTGCACAGAAGCCATTTTGCAGCTTCAGTAGTGGATCTAGCTCCTGGTCTGTGAACTGTAGGAAGATCCAGCAATCAGTCTGGGGGTTAATCACTTTTGCTTTAAACTGCCTGGATCTGGATTGTGGTCTGGGGGGGAAGTCTGGGGTGGGTATCCAACTTGCCAGAGTGGGTGGAGGCTTTACAGAGGCCACCCAACTGGCAGAAGTTGTGAAGACCCCACGCTTGGGCGGAAGCTCCCCTGTCTGGTGGCAGAGTCCTACTGTGGCAACAAGCCCCAAAATCAAGTAATTAAGTGGCAATATGCCTAGGCAAATGAAACAAAATAAACAGAAAAGTTCAACATTGGACTCCTATTTTAGGGGCAAAGAGGCTCAAAGCATGGAGGAGGACTGTGATGTCAGAACTCCTGCACCAAAAGACCCAAATGAAAATACAAGCTGGCTACAGGCCATAGAGGACCTGAAGAAGCAGATAAGAGAAGTGGGGGAAAATTTGGGAAGAGAAATGAAAAAGATGCAAGAAAAGTATGAAATGACAGTCAACAGCCTGACTGAGGAAAATAACACCTTAAAAAATAGACTGACTCAAATGGCAGAAGAGGCTCAGAAAGGCAATGAGGAGAACAATGCCTTAAAAAGTCGAATTTGCCAGATGGAAAAAGAATCTCAAAAGCTCACTGAGGAGATTCATTCCTTCAGAGTTAGACTGGAGCAAATGGAAGCTAGTGACTTTATGAGAAATCAAGATACTATTAAACAGATCCAAACAAATGAAAGAAGAGAAGGCAATGTGAAATATCTCATGGGAAAAACCACTGACCTGGAAAATAAATCCCAGAAAGACAATTTAAAAATTATTGGACTACCTGAAAGCCATGATCAAAGAAAGAACCTAGAAATCATCCTTCAAGAAATTCTCAAGGAAAATTGCCCTGATGTTTTAGACCCAGAGGGCAAAACAGAGGTTGAAAGAATCCACAGATCACCTCCTGAAAAAGATCCTCAAAAGAAAACTCCCAGGAATATTATAGCCAGGTTTCAGAATCCCCAGATCAAGGAGAAAATACTACAAGCAGCCAGGAAGAAACAATTTCAATATTGTGGAAATACAATCAGAATAGCCCAGGACCTGGCAGCTTCTACATTGAGGGATAGAAGGTCATGGAATATGATATTCCAGAAGGCAAAAGAGCTGGGAATGAACCCAAGGGTCACCTACCCAGCAAAACTGAGTATCTTGTTTCAGGGGAAAATATGGTCATTCAATGGAATAGAGGACTTTCAAGCATTCTTGATGAAAAAACCAGCGTTGAATAGAAAATTTGACATTCAGACACAAGAAGCAAGAGATGCTTGAGAAGGTAATCAAGGAAAAGAAATCAAAAAGAATTTATCAGAGTTGGACTATTTACAGTCCTACATGGAAAAACAATAACTGTGTTTGATGAAACCTTTCTCATTATGAAAATAATTGAAGAAGAGTACATGGCATATGTTCACAGGTATACATGGATAGAGGGCACAGGTTGAATTTGATGGGAAGGGATGATTATTATTTTTTTTTTTTGGAGGACAATTGGGGTTGGGTGACTTGCCCAGGTTCACGTGGCTGGGTTTTTGTTTGTGTGTTGGGTGTCTGGGGCCAGATCCGAGCTCGTGTCCTTCTGGCTCTGAGGCTGGCTCCCTGCTCACTGTGCCACCTAGCCGCCCCAAGGAAGGGATGATTCTTAAGGGGTGAAGTCAAGAGGTGAGAGAAGAAAGTGGCAAGAGGAGATGGAGAGAGACAGGGTAGGGCAAACTATCTCATGTAGAAGAGGCAAGGGGAAGTAGTTGCAGGGGAGGGTAAGAACAGGAAGGCAAAAAGGCAAAAGCATATTCTCATTGAAGTTGGCTCAAGGAGAGAAACACATACATACTAAATGGAATATCTTACCATCACTCACTCTCCTGAGTAGGGGAAAGGGGGATGAGAGGGGGGATGATGGAGGGGAGGGCATTCTGGGGAGAGGGGAGGTTAGAAGTATCCACTATCAAAGAGGGACAGGATCAAAGTAGGGAATGGACCAGGTGGGAGGTGAGACAGGTGGGAGGGAAATATAAGCAGTCTTTTACAATATAACTACTATGGTAATGTTTTGCATAGATACACATGTACAACACATACTGAATTGCTTATCTTCTCAGAGGGAGTGGGTGACAAGGGAGAAAGGGAATGGATCTGAAAATCGAAATTTTAAAATTAAATGTTTCATAAGATGTCCAGGCAGTGGAGCTCAGAGATTCACCTTGCCCTAATGGCAAAGTCGAAGGGGGTATGGGAGAAGATATGGGAGAGAGCAGATTGGATGAGGGGATATCAGGTGGGACTGCTATTCTGGGGTGGTGGGTAGGGGAAAAATGGGGGAAAAATGTAACTCATAATCTGGTGGAAATGAATGATGTAAACCAGAAGTTAATAAAGCATTTGATTAATTAAAAGAAAAAAAAAGAATAATTGGACTACCTGAAAGCTATTATAAATAATAATACATGAAATAATCTTTAATATTTTCCTGAAGCATCAGAACAAGAGGGAAAAGTAGAAATAGAAAAATAATCTCATGATCACCGCCTGAAAGAAACCCTATGAGGAAAACTCATAGGAATATTTTAGTTAATTTTTAAACCCCCCAGCTCAAGGACAAAATATTACAAGGAACAAGAAAAAACAATTTACATATGGCAGTGCTACAATTAGAACAACATAAGACCTAGCAGTGGTGATCACAGGTCTTACATTTAATGAATTGTTGGACTTTTAGGACTTTGTTTAAAAACAAAAAGAAAGTAACAAAAAACAACCTGAAGTTAATAAAAGATTTGACGTACAAGAGCCAAGAAAAATATAGGATACATGTCAATGACCAAATATAAGGGACTCAATAAGGATAGACTGTTTCCCTTTTTTTTTTTTTTTTTGCTTTTTTTTTTGGAGGGCAATTGTGGTTAAGTAACTTGCCCAAGGTTACACAGCTAGGTTTTTGTTTGTGTGTGTTAAGTGTCTGAGGCTGGATCTGATCACAGGTTCCTCTGACTCCAGGGCCAGTGCTCTACTCACTGCAGCCACTTAGCCCCCCATTTCCCTTTTCTGTATGTAAAATTTAAAACCTATGTCTAATATTGTTATAAGTAATTAGGTAGCTTATAAGATATATTGGGGCAGACCGGAGTATAACATAAACTTCAAAAAGAAAAAGCCATTTAACAACAGCTAAACAGAATAATTATCTCATATAAATGAAGTGCAAGAGGAAGAATGGATTCAAAGGAATTAGATGGGGAAGGAGGGCTGGTTGTTTTCAAAACCTACTTTCACTGGGAATGGGTTCAAAAGGGAAATATATATATATATAAATCTAGGAGAGTATAAGTCTTCTAAATTAACAAAGAAATAAAACTCTAAGAAGATAGGGATGGGGAGAGAGGATAAAGGAGGGGTCTTTAGAGGGGAGAATGATGGAATAGGTTAAAAAAGGGCATATAGAAGGGTGTTAGGTCAGTGGGAAGGGGAGGATAAAGGAGTGATCTTTAGAGGAGGGGGTGAGGGAATAGGTTAAAGAAGTGCACAAAAGGGTGTTTTGATTTGATGAGAAGAGGAAGATAAGGGAGGGATTGTTGTAAAGGGCATATATTAAGGAATAGGAGGGCAAGAAGAGGGTAGAAATAAAGTAGAAGAGTTAAGAAAGATAGAAAAGAGATAAGCACAAACAAAATAAAGATTAGTCATAGAATCTTTTAGAGAAAGTACTTATTTATATATGTATATAAGTATATATGTATCTATGTGTATTTACATACATGTATCAATATATAATAAATATCTATACATAAATGTATTCATGTTTAATTGTAGCCTGGGGGAGAGTAGGGGAAGGGAGGCAAAATAACAAAGTAAAATTGCATAGCGTAGAACAAAATAAAACCTAAAAGGAAACAAAGATGGACAGTTTTCAACTTAACACAGTATTTAATATATAGGTTTTCTTGAAACAGAAAGATATTGCTATGTATTCTGAATCCTCTCCTAAGTTCAGTTGTGCACATGACATGATTTTTTTCTTTTCTTGTTTTATATTTAAGTTTATTATATCTTAATAAATGTTTCTTTTTCTTTTCTTATTATGTATTTAAATTTTACTATGTCTAAAAATTTTTAAAAGACTAAAATATAAAATTTTTTTCAAAAATTGCAAGTTTTATTTGTATATCAATAAATTTAATCATGTTTGCTTTGTCCCAGTTAATTTTGACTGCACTTCACAGGGTGAGGAACATCAAATGATTTAATGTAGATTAAGAATTTAGGTGTTATGTATATATCAGTTATTTTTATTATAAGATAAAAATCTCACGATCTTCTAATTTTAAATATATCTATTTTATAAATCTAAATTGCTTGTGCTCAGTTTTCTAAAAGCTAGAATACCAGCAGCGTCATCTATCTTCAAGTTCTGTCTGGGAGAGTAGGGGTTTATGGGGAAGAGCATGTCACTTTTTCAGAGCCACAGAACTGTTAATTGATACATCTGAGACTTACCTGTCTCTTAATGTGAATTGAGGTCACCAATAAACTATCCTGTTCTTTTGTGTTGCAAATAGGAGACCCTCAGCAAATGCTTCTTGCTAATGACATTGCTGTGTTGTCACTATAGGATCAATATATAGCATGTACCTTTGCCCTAAGATCACATACTAAATGACTTTAAGGGGAAGCTATAAAAACAGATTACAATTCTGCAGAGTAGGGCATGCTTGGAATTTGTAGGAAGAGACCACTGGTTTGAGAATGAAGGTTTAGCACTGACAATGAGCTATCTTACCCTTAAGCGTAGTCTGACTCATAGCTTCCTATAAAAATGTTGACACAGGAGAATGAACAAGGTAGGTAAATTCCTTACATTATTAATTGTTTTCAGTCTTCTCTTTCTACATATGCCCAGAGGCCAGAGAAATAGATACATCCTCTAAGTCATAAAAATAAATCTCTGTGTTTCTATACACATGATGTTGCCATAATGGTTTAAGAAGAAAAATGTAAAAAGGAAAATTGTATATACTCTATAATAAGTGAGTACTGTTATTGTGTATATAATCATGAAAAATGCTGGCGTCACCTGTCTTAAGTGGGTTTATTGTAATTTTAGTACCATTAGAGACAAACATCTTTCTCAGGATCTCAGCTATGGGGTGATTCTGGATTGGAAATAGGAAAATGGATCATTAGATCACATTGGGAAGAAGAATTTGGGATATTATGTTAGAATTGCATTTTAAAGTCTCGGTCTGTGAATTAGAGTTTGGGCTCCATTACATATTGTCTAAATATTTTTGGTCCTACTTTCTGCAATTTAGCCAAATAAAAGTTGATGGAACTAGTTACCTCACTATTTTAGATGAAAAATTCTATCCATTTTTCCATAATCTAAATTTCCCAGTGTATTTTCCTTTTCCTTCCCTGAGAGTCATATTTTCTAAGAAACATTTTTAAGAAGAGGAAAAAGAGCTAACTAAAATGAATCAAACATTAAAATTTTTTATCTGTATGTAGGTATCTCCCTATTAAGGAAATGATTATTCAATATCTATAGATGGAAATAAGAAGTTGAAAATATTCAGAAGAACAGAATCCATTTAAATATGCAAAATTTCCAGAAAATAGAATCATTTTCGTTGAAGAAAAAAACAAAAAATGAAGGTGGGAATAAAATGTATGCAGTGCCTTAAGGGATTATATAATTGTAAATGGTTCTAAAAAACGTTAAGGGCAAAAATATTATGCATAATCTGGTTTGTTCATAAAATTGTCATTTTATATCTTTAAATATAAATTTTATTTAGAAAACAATTACAAATTCACTTCAAGTTTTATATTTTGTTTCAAATTGCACATAATTGAATGTACATATATTTTCATAACAAAATATATATTATTATAGTGTATAAGCAAATGTCTATTATTAAAAATATATAAGGAAATGCATTTTGAGAAACAGGGTGCTGTAGTACTTAGAGAACCAGACTACAAAAAGGCCTTGGTACAAGTCCTCCCTCTGACATTGATTTTGTTAATTCAAGTGAACTACTTACCCTCTCAATGTCCTGGGTAATTTCCTAGGTATATAGATAAAGTATCTATTAAATGTTTGCTATCTACCATGGACTGTATTGAGTATTGAGGACATGAATAGAAGCAAGCAAAGTCATCCCTGCATTCAAGGATTTTATATTCTAATGGACAAAAATAACATATAAATGGAAGCTAAAAGCAGAATATGGTGGAATACCCCATGCTGTAGTTATCTCTAGTAAGTGACATTGAAGCCTGGTTTAGGGTAACATAGGATGAAAGCTCCCCTATGAGAAGTTGTTTTCCTAGGGGTAGATTAAAATATTGTAGGTGGGGAGGTGATGAGGATTATGGCCAACACACCAACTGTTAAAGAAGAATTTCTCTTATACATTGAGGGAGGGAATTTCTTTATTGGGAGATTCTCTATTAATAATATCACAGAATCAGATCAAAATATTACATTAATAAATATAAAAAATTTTCATAAAGATGAATGCCGATAGTCTAACCTTTATGGAAAACAATTTAGAAACATGCTCTAAAATCTATTAAACTGTGCATACCTTTTGACCCAGCAACACTGCTCCAAAGATATCAAAGAAAGAGGAAAAGGATCTATGTATACAAAACTATGGCACTTTTTATTATGGCAAAGATTTGGAAACTGACAGGATGCCCATCAATTGCATAATGGCTGAATAAATTATAGTATCTGACTGTGGTTCCATTACATAGGAAATGATTAAGGGGATGGTTTCAGAAAAAACTGGGAAGACTTACATGACATGATGCAGACAGAAGTATCAGGAAATCAATATATACAATAAGCAAAATATTGTAAAAACAATCTATTTTAAAAGACAATAACTTTGACCAACACAATAAACAACTGCAATTAAAAATAAACCATGATGAAACATGCTACCCACTTCCAGGTAAAAAACTAGAAGGCAGATTGAAGTATGTTTTCCTCACTTATGGGGTAAATATAGTTAATGTGAATTGTGTTCAAATGAATTTTGCATGATTATATATATACATATATATGTATATATATGTGTGTGTGTGTATATATATATATATATATATATATATATATATATATATATATATATATATGTAATGAGTTCTTTTTTTTGTTTGTTTGTTTGTTTACCTTCCCAAAGGGTGGGAGGGGGCTGGGTGGAGGGAGAAAATTTGTAACTGAAAATAAAATGAAATTTAATTTTAAAAAGACAATGAATGCTAAACAATCTTTTCATTTTGTTTTCATAAAAGGGACCTAGATCATGTATATTGTGTCTCAGAGAGTATATCCCCATGTGAGGAGTCTGGGAAGTCTATTTCTATTTGAGTCATGAGGATGTATGATAGAAGTACCTTGGAGAGAAATTGGAGCAAGTATAGACATTTCACAACTAGTTCAGATAGGCCATCTACAAGGTGAAAAAGAGGCTCTTAGATTGAGCTTGAATGTGAAGAAATTCTAAAAGGTCAGAACTGACCTCAGCCTTGCTAGTTTTTTCAGCTGCTTTGTCTATGGTTGGATTCCTTCATTTATAGCATCCGGTGAGAGTTATTATGCAGTCATTTCAATTCTTTCCAAGTCTGTGAATCTGTTTGGAGTTTTCTTGGCAAAGATACTGGAGTGATTTGCCATTTCCTTCTCCAGATCCTTTTTTACAGATGAGGAAACTGAGGAAAATAGGGTCAAGGATTTGTCCAGTGTCACACAACTAGTTAGTGACTTAGACCAGATTTGAATTCAGGTTTTTCTGACTTCACATCTAGTACTCTGTCCACTGTGCCAGTAAGTTGCCTCCTCCAGTAAGATATAATGTTTTAAATAGAGAGACCTTGTAACCCTGAGAAACAGATCTTTTTCCTTGCACTTTTTGTACTTTTTCAGTTCTAAATGAAAGTACTGAGGCCTTAGATCAAGAAAGTAAGCACCCAGGCTTCCCTCTGTTCAAATTTTGCAACTAGTCTTAAAATTTTATCAGAGAATTAAGAACTGATCTTTGAGAGTCAGTTCTAAGGTTTCTGATATAAAGATTCATTGGCCTTCGTAATGCATAAGGTTATGAGTTTGGTGAGACTTGATATTTCAGTTAAATTTTACAATGTCTGTTTCTTTTTATTTCCTCTTCTGTTTCTGTATTATTTGCAAAGGCTGTCTCCCAAGCAAGGATGGTTCCCCCTACTCACCTCCATATCTTGGAAAACTCATTTACATGCAAGGCTTAATCAAGTACCACTTCTAATTTGAAGTCTTTTCTGATGTACAATTATAACTGAACTCTCTTCTATGTCTTGTCTTTTCCAGTTAGAGTATGAGTTCCTTGAGAAGACACTGAATAGTTGACAAATTTTCCCTTTAAGTACTGCATTCACTATATCCATATATTTTGGTATATTGTCTCATTATAATTCCCTTTAAATTGTTGATTATTTCTATAAATTGTTTTTGGGCCCACACATTTTTTAGGCTTACATAATGTGGTTCCTAATTAATTTTTGATCTTGTTCTTCATGTACTTTTATTGAATGTGATTTTATTGCATTATGATCTGAAAGGGATGCGTTTAATATTTCTGCTTTTTTTGCATTTAGTTGTGAGAATATTATGTCCTAATATATGGTCAAATTTTGTGTAAGTGCTATGTATAACACTGAGAAAACTGTGTTCTCCCTTCTCTTATGATTCAGTTTTTCCCCATTTTTATCATATTTAACTTTTCTGAAATTCTATACATCACTTTAATTTATTCTTCATTTTTTAAAATTTTATTTATCTAGTTCTAAGAGGGGCAAGTTGAGTTTGCTTACTAACAAAATTTTACTATATTCTCCTGTAACTCATTTAACTTTTTCTTTAAGAATTTGAATACTTAACGCACACACAAACAAAAAAAAAAAAAAAAACCTAGCTGTGTGACCTTGGGCAAGTTACTTAACCCCAATTGCCCATCAAAAAGCAACAACAACAAAAAAAAAAAAAAAAAAAAGAATTTGAATACTATGCCATTTGGTGCATATATGTTTAGTATTGCTATTATTTTGTTGTCTATGATGCACTTTTTTAAAACAAAATATAATTCCCTGCTTATCTCTCTTATCTCTTTATCTGATTTTGTTTGTCTGAGATCATGATTGTTATCCCTGATTTTTTTTTTAACTTCAACTGAAGCATAATAGATTCCACTGAAGTTTCTTATTTTAAGTCTGTGTATATCTGTGTTTCCAGCGTATTTCTTTTAAACAATATATTGTTGGATTCTGGTTTTTAATGCATTCTGTTATCTGCTTACATTTTTTGTGTGATTTCATCTAATTCATATTCAGTTATGGTTATTAATTGTGGATTTCTCTACATCTAATTCCCTCCCCCAATTATACTTTCCTCTTTTTTTATACTCTGTCACTCTTCATAAATTTGTTTTGCTTCTGACAACCAACTTCCTTAATTCACCTATTTTTATCCTATATCAATCCCACCCCCTTCTCTTATCCCCTTCCCCTTCTTCCCTATAGGGTAAGATAGATTTCTATGGCCAACTGAGTGTGTATGGTATTCCTTCTTTGAACCAATTCTGATGAGAATAAGGTTCAAGCTTTGTCCACCCTCTTCCATTGTCTTCTCCACTGTAAAAATTCTTACTTTGTTCTTTTCTTTCTTAACTTATTTTAAACTTAAACACAAAATAGGGAAAGAAAAAAAAGCATTGTGATGTGCACAACAAAATATAGGAGAGGATTCAAAATATAGAGCAATTCATTTCCATTTCAGAAAGCCTATATAATAAACACTAAATGTTGTGTTCAGAAATGTCCATCTTTGCTTCCCTGTAAGTTTTCTTTTGTTCTCTGCTGTGCACTATTTGCTTTGTTCTCCCCACCAAAAAAAGGCTGCAATTAAGCATATATCTATATCTATCTATTTACATATGTGTATATACACAGATATACACATATAAAAACAAACATATATAGAACTTACATATATACACATACATACACTTATACATATATATATACTTAGATATCTATAATCATACTCATATATAGACATATACATTCATATGCATCTATGTAAGACTGTACTATACTTGTTTGTCCTCTGTTTCTCTGAGGGTGGATAACATATTCCTTCATATGTCCAAGTCTTTCCATATTTTTCTAAGACTACCAACTCATCATTTCATGCACCACAGAAATATCGCAACCTTGTCTTGTCTAGTTATTTAAAATAGTTTAAAATGATATTGATTACTATGACTAACATACGGTGCAGTTTCCCTATTTTTTCTTTTGATTAAATCTATTTTACCTTTAACTTTGTCTGAGAACATGATTACTACCCCTGCTTCTTTTTTATCAATTCTACTCTTTTATTTAATGTTTGAATTTATTTATTTCCTATATCTCTTACTCTACCTAATTCTATCTACTACCTTGACCTCCTATTACTTAACCTAACCACTCAAAGATCCCTCCCTTATCCTCTCCCCCCTTTCCACTTACTTGTTCCTATCTTAATTTAGAAAACTATTACAGCCTTCAAAATATGTATGTTATTTCTCCTTTATCCCATCTCCACTCTTTTATACATCCTTTTTTGTCCCTACTTATCCTATTCCCTCACCTTCTTATTTTTTTCCTCTCTTTTTAATTTTTTACTTTACAATATTCATTTCCACAAGATTTTGAATTACAAATTTTCTCCCCATTTTGCTCCTACCAATCACCCCAAAACAATAATCACACTGAATATCCCTTCCTTCAATATGCTCTCTCCCATATCTTCCCCCATTCTCCCTGCAACTTTCAACCTCTATTTTGCCCTCTGGATCTAAAACATCAGGGCAATTTTGCTTGAGAATTTATTGAAAGATGATTTCTAGGTTCTTCTTTTGATCATGGCTTTCAGGTAGTCCAGTAATTTTTAAATTGTCTTTCCTGGATCTATTTTCCAGGTCAGTGGTTTTCCCAATGAGATATTTCACATTGCCGTCTAATTTTCTCATTTGTTTGGATCTGTTTAACAGCATCTTGATTTCTCCTAAAGTTACTAGCTTCCATTTGCTCCAATCTAATTCTGAAGGAATTATTCTCTTCAACGATCTTTGGAGATTCTTTTTCCATCTGGCAAATTCAGCTTTTTAAGGCATTCTTCTCCTCATTGCCTTTTTGAGTCTCTTTTGCCATTTGAGTTAGACTATCTTTTAAGGTGTTATATTCTTCAATCAGGTTGTTGACTCTCATTTCATAATTTTCTTACATTATTCTTATTTCTCTTCCCAATTTTCCCCCACTTGTCTTATTTGGTTTTCAAAATCCTTTTTAAGCTCCTTTAAGGCCTGTAAGCAGCTCATATTTTTTCTTGGAAGCTTTTAGTGCAAGAGTTCTGACTCAGCTGTTGTCCTCCTGTTCCATGCTTTGATCCTTTTTGTCCCCCAAATAAGAGTCTAATGTTGGATTACTCTGCTTGCTTTGCTTCCTTTGCTTGCTCATTTTGCCACTCATTTACTTGACTTTTGAGCTTTTTGCCACAGTAGAATTCTGCTATCAAAGAGGGGAGCTTTGTCCCAAATCACTGGGGTTTTTGCAGATCCTGGAGCTATTAGTTGGGTGTCCTCTTGAAGCCTCCACAAACTCTGGCAAATTTTTCAGGCATCCTAGGACCTCCACCCTAGACTGCAATCCAGATCCACCGAGGTTAAAGCAAGAGTGATTACCCCTCAGAGTGGTAGTTTTGTCCCCCTACAATCTGCAGGCCAGGAGCTCTGAAGCAGCCATGTTTTGTTGCTGCATGACTGAAGCACCTCTGCCTCTTCTTTCTCCAGGGGATAAAGGCCTGACTGCACACCCAGACTCCTGGTTCCCAAAGTCCACACTGCACTGACCTCTTACTTTGTTCTTAGCATATATGTGTTGATAATTCTGGAAACCACCACAACTGCTGTGATCTGAAATCCCTCCAGCCTGTGGCTGGTCATGGCCACCCTAAGGCTAAAACCTCCAGCTCATGTAGGGCTGGGCTTGGCTCCCAGTGTGCTGTGCTGGCCCCTTCCTGCTGGCCTGAGGCTGTCTTCAGCTGGAGTTTAGCTTCTCTGTTTCATTTTGTGGGTTCTGTAGCTCCAAAATTTCTTTAGAGTCATTTTGGAAGTGGCGATCACCTGGAAGTCCTTTTTCTACTCTGCCATTTTGACTCTGCCTCCCCCTTCTTATTTCTTTATAAATTTAGAAGACTTTTATTCCCTTCTATATGTTTCTGTGTATTCTTCTCTTTAACCCATATATAAAGTGAGTAGTGTTCCCTCTACAAATCCCTTCCTTATCCTCTCCCCCCCAACCCCTTAGCTCTTTATTTCTTTCTGAATGTAGATGAATTTTATACCATTCTAGATATATGTATATTTTCCCTCTTTTGCCCATTCCTGATGATAGTTGGGTTCCAGAACTACCAGTCCCTCTCCCCCATCTATTTCCTCTGTGTAAGTTTTTCCTCTCACATCTCATTTGTAAAAAATGATTATTCTTTTTTAGTTTTTCCTAAATGGTTTTACTCTTCTCCAATCTTTCTTTTGAACTATCCAATTACTTATAATAATATTAGACATACATCTTACATTTCCTTATATAAAAAAGTTAACTGTCTATTCTTATTGAGTCTATTCTCATTGAGACTTTGATGCATAGCTTATTTTTCCCTTAAATCTTTTTTTTGGCAACAGTGGCACAGTGAATAGAGCACCAGCCCTGCAGTCAGGAGGACCTCAGTTCAAATCCGGCCACAGACACTTGACACTTACTAGCCATATGACCTTGGCCAAGTCACTTAACCCCAATTGCCCTACCTTCTCCCCTCCAAAAAGCCAAAAAAAAAAAAAAGAATAAAAATGATTTAAAAAATAACCAAAAAAAAAAAAAACCCAACCCTGAAAGCCTGGCAATTCATTGAATATCCATTTTTCCCTTTCAGGATTATGCTTGGCTTTGCTGGGTGTGATATTTTTAGCCACAACCCCAGTTATTTTGTTCTCTGATATATAATGTTCTTTTAGTCTTTTAGACAAGTGGTTTTTTAGGGCTGCTGTTAGGTCTTGTGTGACTCATGGTTCTGTCATATTTGAAATTTTTTCTTATTGCTCATAATATTTTCTCCTTGAAGTGGGGGTGTCAGAATTTGACCAAAATAATCCTGTAGATTTTCCTCATAGGATATTTTACTACCCTAATAATGTTAAGGTTCTTAGGAGTCATAAGTATTGTTTTCCTATATTGGAAGGTTAAACAGAAACACCTTACTGAAACCCTTTTTATTTTTCTTTCATGTTTACTTTTTATTCTTTTCTTATTCTTGTATTTAAAAGTCAATTTTTCTGTTCAGCTCTGGTATTTTCATTAGGGATACTTGAAATTTCTCTATTTCATTAAGGATCCATTTTTCACCTGAAGGATTACATTCAGTTTTGGCTGGTAGGTGATTCTTGTTGTAATCCTAGCTCTTTTGCCTTCCAAAATATCACGTTCTAAGTCCTCTAGCCCTTTAATGTAGAAGTTTCTAAATCTTGTGTTATCCAGACTCTAATTCCATGATATTTGGATTGTTTATTTCTGGTTGCTTGCAATATTTTCATCTTTTAGGTACTCTGGAATTTGGCTATTGTATTCCTGGGAATTTTTATTTTGGGAAATGAATTTCAGGAGGTGTTCCATCAAGTCTTTTAATTTCTATTTTACTTTCTAATTCTAGGACATCATGCCAGTTTTCCTTCATAATTTCTTTCAAGGTGGTGGTGTCATGGTTTTCATGTAATCTCATAATTTTTAAATTATCTCCCCTCAATTTATTTTCCTCTATCAGTTTGTTTTTTCTTTTAATGCTCTATTGTTTTATAATATGATAAATATGCTCAAATCACATAATTCTTCTAACAATGGTATAATCTTGAAATAAAAAGTAAATTTAATTTATAAAAATTACCTTTCAAGAATTTCTGAAAAATATTTATTTTTAGTTTTCAATATTCATTTTTATGAGATATTGAGTTTTATATTTTTCTCACCCTCATTCTCCTCTACCTCCCCAGAACAGCATGCAATCTGATATAGGCTATACATGTAGAATCATATTAAACATATTTTCACATTACTCATGTTGTAAAGAAGAATTACAACCAAAGGAGGGAAAACACAATAAAGAAAAAAAAGAAAGATAATATTTTTTCTTTTTTATGGTAGATTCACAGTTTTATTCACAAACCTCTTTTTCCTCTCCTTTGTAAAATGGAAAGTTCATATTTTATTGATGAATATCAAGTTCATTACAAATGTACATATATATATATATATATATACACACATATATATGTTATTTTTTTCCAAATGCTTTATTAACTTCTGATTTACATCATTCATTTCTGCCAGATTTTGAGTCACAATTTTTCCCCATTTTTCTCCTACTCACCATCCCAAAATAGCAGTGCCACAGGATATCCCCTAATCCAATCTTCTCTCTCCCATATTTTCTTCCATATCCCCCTTTGACTTTTCCAGTAGGACAAGGTGAATCTCTGTGCCCCCATGCTTATATATCTTATTTCCCAATTATATGTAAAATAGTATTAATAATAGTATTTATATATTTTTAAACATTTGATTTTAAAACTTTGAACTCCAGCTTCATTCCCTTCCTTGCTTGTTACCCACCTTTACTGGGAAGACAACCAATTCAGTATAGGTTGTACATGTGTAGCTATGTAAAACATTACCATATGAGATATATGCCTCCTGAATCTATTTTCCAGGTCAGTGGTTTTCCCATGAGATATTTCACATTGCCTTCTATTTTTTCATTTGTTTGGATCTGTTTCACAGCATCTTGATTTCTCATCAAGTCACTAGCTTCCTTTTCCTCCAGTCTAATTCTGAAGCAATGATTCTCTTCAGTGAGCTTTTTCCTTTTGTCAAATTCAGGTTTTTAAGGCATTCTTCTCCTCATTACCTTTTCGAGCCTCTTTTGCCATTTGGGTTAGTCTATTTTTAGGGTGTTATTTTCCTTAGTTAGGCTATTGACTCTCATTTCATACTTTTCTTGCATATTTCTCATTTCTCTTCCCAATTTTTCCTCCACTTCTCTTGTCTGCTTCTTAAAGTCCTCTATGGCCTGTAACCAGCTTGTATTTTCATTTGGGGCTTTTGGTGCAGGAGTTCTGACCTCCCAGTCATCCGCCTGTTCCGTGATTCAATCCTCTTTGCCCCCAAAATAGAAGCCTAGTGTTAATTTTTTCTGTTTAATTTTGTTTCATTTGACTAGGCATGTTGCCACTCAATTACTTGACTTTTGGGCGTTTTGCCACAGTAGGACTCTGCCACCAGACAGGGGAGCTTCTGTCCCAAATGCTGGGGTTTTCTCAGCTGATGGAGGTATTAGTTGGGTGCCCTCTCTGAAGCCTCCACACACTCTGACAAGCTGGTCACACACCCCAAGACTTCCACCCTAGACCACAATCCAGATCCAAGAAGGTTAAAGCAAGAAAGCTTACCCCTCAATCTTATCTCCTGGTCCCCCCACAGTCTGTAGGCCAGAAGCTGAAGCTGCCACATGGCTGCAGCTGTGCTGAAGTGTCTCAGCAGCTTCTCACCCTGGGGACAAAAGCCATGCAGTCGCAAGTATTGGTTCCAAAGTCCATACTGCACTGACCTCTCACTTTGTCCTTGGCATCTATGTGTGAGTAATTCTGGAAATGCCACATCTGTTGCTGTTTTGCAGTCCCTCCAGCTGGTTGCTGGTTTGGCTACCTTGGGGCGAAAACCTGTGGCTCACATGGGCCTGGACTTGGCTCCCAGAAGGCTGGGCTGGCCGCTCCCTCCCAGGCTGCTGGGCTGTCCTCAGAGGGAGGTTAGCTCCTCTGTGTCATTTTGTTGGTTCTGTAGCTACAGACTTTGTTTCAATCAGCATTCAGACTCCATAGTTCTTCTCTGGATATGGATAGCATTTCCCATCATGAATCTTTTTGGAATTGTCTCAGATCATTTCATTGCTCAGAAAAGTCAAGTCTATCAAAGTTGGTCATCACATAATGTTGCTACTTTGTACAAGATTTTCTTGATTCTGTTCACTTCAATCAGCATCAGTTCATACTATTTCCAGGTTTTTCTGAAGTCTATTTTCCTGTAGGGTAAGACAGATTTCTATACCCTGTTACCTGTGTATCTTGTTTCCCATAATTTTTAGCATTCATTTTTAAATTTTAAGTTCCAAATTCTCTTCCTCCCTCCCAATACATGCTCAATGTGAAGACAAGCAATTTGATAGTCATGCAAAACACTTCCATAATAGTCATGTTGTGAGTGTTTATTCTATTCTCTTTTTGACCCTGTCCCTCCTCAAAAGTGTTTGCTTCTGATTACCCCCTCCTCCAGCCTGCCCTCCATTCTATCATCTCCCCTCTCTTATCCCATTCCCCCTCTACTTTCTTATAGGGTAAGATAGATTTCCATTCCCAATTGAGTGTGTATGTTATTCCCTCCTTAAGACAAATTCATTGAGTGTAAGATTCACTCATTCCCTCTCACCTTCCACCTCTTCCCTTCCATTGTAAACATGTTTTCTTCCCTCTTTTAGGAGAGATAATTTACCTCATTCTATGTCTTCCTTTGTCCCTCTCCCAAAACATTCTTTTCTCACCCCATAATTTTATTTTTCGTATTCAACTCACCCTGTGCCTTCTTCATATATATTCTGCCCAACTACCCTGACTGAGAAAAGTCTGGTGAGTTACAAATCATCTTTCCATGTAGGAATGTAAACAATACAACTTCAGTAAGTCCCTTATGATTTCACTTTCCTGTTGCCTTTTCATGCTTCTCTTGAATCTTAGATTTGAAAGTCAAATTTTGTACTCATCTCTGTTTTTTTTTTCATTAAGGATGTTTGCAAGTCCTCTATTTCATTGAATGTCTATGTTTCCCTGAAGTGTTATACACAGTTTTGCTGAGAAAGTGATTCTTGGTTTTAATCCTAACTCTTCTGACCGCTGGAATATCAAATTCTAAGACCTCTGATCCCTTAATTTAGAAGACACTAAATCCTGAGTTATCCTGATTTATCCTGATTGTGGTTCCATGATACCTGGATTGTTTCTTTCTAACTGCTTGTAATATTTTCTCCTTGAACTGTGAACTCTCGAATAAGGCTACAATATTCCTAGGAGTTTCTATTTTGGGACCTGTTTCAGGAGATGATTTCTGGATACTTTACATTTATTTTTTAACCTTTTGTTCCAGGATATGAGGACAGTTTTCCTTGATGGTTTCTTTTTTTTATTCAAATGTTTTATTAATTTCCAGTTTACATTATTCATTTCCTCAAGATTTAGAGTTACAAGTTTTCTCCCTGTTTTCCCCCTACCCACCACCCCAAAATAGTGATCCCACTGGGTATACCCTCCTCCAATCTGCACTCTCCCATATTTTCTCCCATACCCCCTCCAACTTTCCAGTAGGGTTCTGTAGATTTCTATGCCCCAGTGCCCATATGTTTTATTTCCCAGTTACATGTAAAATAATATTAATAATAGTATATATATATTAAACATATGATTTTAAAACTTTGAATTTCAGATTCATTCCCTCCCTCCCTTCTCATGCACCCTTACTGGGAAGATAAGCAATTCATTATAGGTTTTACATGTGTAGCTATGCAAAATATTCCCATAGTGAATATATTGTAAAAGACTGACTATATTTCCCTCCCTCCTATCCCACCACAAACTTGTTCTATTCTCTACTTTGATCCTGTCCTTTTTCAAAAATGGGTGCTTCCAACTGCCCTACCACCTAGCCTGCCCTCCCTTTCATAATTCCCCCTCTCATGCCCTTCCCCCTACTCTCCTGTCGGGTGTAATCCCCTATTTAGTGTGTAGGTCATTCCCTGCCTAAGACAAAATAAATGAGAATAAGGTTGACCCATTCCCTTTTTCCTTCCTGTTCTTCCCCTCCATTGTAACAATTTTTCCTTGACTCTTCTATATGAGGTAGTTTACCCCATTCTGTTTCTCCCCATCTCCTCTCATTATATTCCTCTCTCACCTCTTAATATCAACTTTTAAGTATCATCTTATTAAATTGGCCCTGTGCCTTCTATCTATGTATACCTCTACACATCTATATACATTCACATTTGTATTCAAACACCCATATTCCCTCCTATATAGACATACACACACACACACACACACACACACACACATTTCTATTCTCTTCAACTATTCTCATAATGAGAAAATTTTCATCAGTTACAATTATCATTTTTCCTTGTAGGAAAAGTAAAGAATTCAACTTTGATAAGTTCTTTATGATGTCTTTTCCCTCTTTACCTTCTCATGCTTCTCTTACTTCTTGTATCTGAATGTCAAATTTTCTATTCAACTCTGGTTTTTTCATCAAGAATGCTTGAAATTCCTCTATTCCACTGGAGGACCATATTTTCCCCTGAAACATGATACTCAGTTTTGCTGGGTAGGTGATTCTTAGTTTTAATCCCAGCTCTTTTGCCCTCTGGAATATCATATTCCAAGCCCTTTGATCCCTCATTGTAGAAGCTGCCAGATGGTGTGTTATCCTGATTGTGTTTCCACAATATTCAAATTGTTTCTTTCTGGCTGTTAGTAATATTTTCTCCTTGATCTGGGAATTCCAGAAACTGGATATAATATCCCTAGTCGTTTTCTCTTAGAGATCTTTTTTAGGTGGTGATCAGTGGATACATTCAACCTCTATGTTGCCCTCTGGTTCTAAGACATCAGGGAAAATTTTCTTGAGAATTTCTTGAAATATGATTCCTAGGTTCTTTTTTTGATCATGGCTTTCTGGTAGTTCAATAACTTTTAAATCATCTCTCCTGAATCTATTTTCTAGGTCAGTGTTTTTTCCAATGAGATATTTCACATTGGCTTCTATTTTTTTTATTTGTTTGGATCTGTTTAATAGTATCTCGATTTCTCATAAAGTCACTAGCTTCCATTTGCTCCAGTCTAATTCTTAAGCAATGATTCTCTTCAGCGAGCTTTTGAGATTCTTTTTCCATCTGGTTAATTCAGATTTTTGAGGCACTCTTCTCCTCATTGCCTTTTTTAGCCTCTTTTGCCACTTGTTATTTTTAAGGTGTTATTTTCTTCCATCATCTTTTTGACTCTCATTTCTTAATTTTCTTGCATCATTCTCATTTCTCTTCCCAATTTTTCCTCCACTTTACTTATTTGGTTTTTAAAATTCTTCTTAAGCTTCTCTATGGCTTGTAACCCTAGATCACAATCCAGATCCAGGGAGGTTAAAGCAAGAGCGATTACCCCCCAAGACTGATCGCTGGATCTCCCCACGATTTGTAGGCTGGGAGCCGGAAATGCCTCTGAAAACTACACAGTGGAGTGTCTCCTCAGCAGCTTCTAGCCCCCAGGGGAGGGAGCTGACGCATTCCCCAAATACAGGTCCCAAAGTCCATAGGACACTAACCTCTTACTTTGTCCTAGGCAAGTCTATGTTGATAATTCTGGCGTCTCCACAGTTCCTGGTGTTCTGGGGTTCCTCCAGCCGGCTGCTGGCCCTGCCGCCCTGGGGCTAAAACCTCGGCTCACGCGGACCTGGGCTCGGCTCGCTGCGCGCTGCTGGCTCCCAGAGCACTGCGCTGGTCCTTCCTGCAGGGTGCTGGGCTGTCCTCAGCGGGAGGTTAGCTTCTCTGTGTCATTCTGTGGGTGCTGGGGCTCCAGAAGATTTTCAGAGCCCTTTTTTACATAGTTTGTGGAGAATCTGGGGGCAGAGAGGCTTGGACGAGCTGTTTCTACTCCGCCATCTTGGCTTCCACCCCCCACCCTTATGGTTTCTTGAAGGATGATTTCTAGGTTCTTTTTTTAATCTTTTTTTTAATCATGGCTTTCAAGTCGTCCAATAATTATTAAATTATCTCCTCTGGATCTATTTTCCAGATATTTTCCAACAAGATATTGTACACTGTCTTCTATTTTTTCTCATTCTTTTGTTTTTTTTCTTTTAAATTCCTTTTTTCTCATAGTCATTAGCTTGTATTTGCTCTATTCTAATTTTTAAGTAATTACTTTCTTTAGTCAGCTTTTGGACTTCCTCTTCCATTTGCCTGATTCTACTTTTTCAGGCATTGTTCTCTTCATTAAATTTTTGAACATCTTTTGCTATTTGGTCTAGACTATATTTTAAGGTGTTATTTTCTCCAATATTTGGGGGTCTCCTTTAATAAACTGTTGAGTTTTTCATGATTTCTTTTTTTACTCTCATTTTCTTCCCTATTTTCCCTCTACTTTTATTACCTGACGTCCAAAATTGTTTTTCAGTTCTACCATGGCCTGACACCAATTCATATTTTTCTAGATGTCAGAGTATTGACTTTTTTTCTCTTCTTGTTGTTGTATGTTTCGATCTTCTTTGTTCAAAAAGTAAGATTTTAGTCTTTTTCCCTGCTGTTTGCTCACTTTCCCAGGCAATTATACAATTTTTAATTGTTTCTTAAAGTAGTGCTCTACTTCCAGTGTGTATTGTGTACTCTCCCAAGCTTCAGGGTTTTGTGCAGCCATTTTCAGATACTTTGGGGACCTTTAAATTTTCAGTTCTTTCAAGGTGATATGATCAAAGAAGAGCTGTTTATTCCTCCTCTGGTATGTGCTCTGTTCTGTGATTGACCACAAGCACTCTTTTATGTCTTAGAAATATGAGAAGTATTCCATCTCTACCACTGTCCCAAGTTTGACTATGCCAGTACTCCTTCTTGCCCTAAAGACTATCACCCAGAATTGTGATCCACATCCAAACACGGGAAAAGCAAGAGAATCCTTCCTCCTTGGGAGCAAAGAGATCCCTGAAATACCCCACTGATCAGCCATTCAATCCCCACACTCTGGTTCAAGAGCTCTGAAAGCAGTAGCTGTGACTACTGCCACAGCCACCATTGTCTCCCAGCCAGTACCCTGCAGCTACCACCCCAGGGCTGAACCACATTCCTCTTTAACCCATATCCAACAGACCTTTCCTACTTACCTTCTAAGTTGTCTTCAGTGTTTGTGTGTTCAGAAATTTGGAAAATGACAAAGCTGCCAGTGATTCAGTATCTATGACATTTCCTGTCAACCTTTCAGATTGTCTTGGGCTGAGTCAATCAAACAAAACAAGACGATCGAAAAATTGCAAGAAAATGTAAAATATCTCACTGGAAAAATAACTGACCTAGAGAACAGATCCAGGAGAGACAACCTAAGAATTATTGGTCTACCAGAAAGCCATGATGAAAAAAGCAGCCTAGACAACATCCTCCAAGAGATTCTGAAAGAAAACTGTCCTGAGGTCCTGGAATCAGAAGATAAAATAGCTATCAATAGAATTCACCCGACTCCTCCTGAGATCCCAAACTGAAAACTCCAAGAAATAAGTAGCCAAATTCCAGAACTACAAGATTAAAGAAAAAATTCTACAAGCAGCCAAAAAGAAACAATTCAAATATCGAGGAACTACAGTTAGGATCACACAGGACCTAGCAGCTTCTACATTAAAAGAGCGGAGGGACTGGAATTTGATATTTCGTAGGGCAAGGGAGCTAGGACTACAACCAAGGATTAACTACCCAGCAAAACTGAGCATAATATTCCAGGCAAGGAGATGGCTGTTTAATGAAATAAGGGACTTCCAGATGTTCCTGATGAAAAAGCCAGAGCTCAATGGAAAATCTGATCTCAAATTACAAGACTCAAGAAAGACATAAAAAGGTAAACAAGAGAAACACAGACTCACACGTGCTTAAGCGCACACACCCACACCCACAAACACACGCTCATTACTTGGGATGCAACAAGAGCAAAATGTTCACATCCCTATATGTGGAGCTGATAACTGTCAATATTCAAAATCTTTATGATTGTCATGACCTTCAAAAGGGTTATACTTAGATAGAGGGTGTGGGTATGAATGCACTAACCTGATGTCTAAAAAAAAAAAAAAAAAACAAAACTATTAAGGGGATCAAAAGTAGTGTAATGGGAAAAAGAAAGGATGAGCTAGGAAAAGGTAAAATATGCCATCTGAAGGGACATTAAAACACACTATAGAAGAGGGGAAAGAAAGAGGGAGAGGAACATCATTTAAACACTATTCTCACTGGTTCTGGTTCAAAGAGGGATCAACTTAAATCAGTGAAGTTTAAGATTTTAATGTGAATAGACACATAAATTCACTAAACAGAGGAAAAGGAGGGAGGGAGAGGAGCAATGTTTGAAATTTACTCTCATTGGTTTGGAATCAAACGGGGAGTAATTCACTCTGATAAGTATAAAAACTTACTTCGTCCTATAGAAAGCAGAAGGGCAAGGGGGGTGGTGAAAAAGAGGAGACTAAAGGGGGGATTAGAAGGGAGGGAAACAGTAATAAGGGGAGAGGGTAGGTTAAGAAGAGGGATCACTGGGTGGGAACACTGAGGGAAGGGGTGGTCAAAAGGGAAAACTTCAAGGAGGGGAAGGGAGAAGGAAGAAACAAAAACATAAACAGGGGAGCGAATAGGATGGAGGGGAAGAGACAGATAGTCATTATTACTGTGAATGTGAATGGGATGAACTCTCCCATAAAATAGAGGTGGATAGCAGAAGGGATTAAAAACCATAATCCTACAATATGTTGTCTACAAGAAACACATTTGAAACAAAAGGATACCCACAGGATAAGGGTAAAAGGTTGGAGTAAAATTTATTATGCCTCAGCTAAAGTAAAAAAAAGCAGGGGTAGCAATACTCATCTCAGATAAAGCAAAAGCAAAAATAGATCTAATTAAAAGAGATAAGGAAGGAAACTATATCCTACTAAAAGGCACCATCGAGAATGAAGCAATATCACTACTTAATATATATGCACCAAGTGGTACAGCATCTAAATTCCTAGAGGAGAAGTTAAGGGAATTAGAGAAAGAAATAGACAGCAAAACTATACTAGTGGGGGACCTTAATCTTCCCCTCTCTGAACTCGATAAATCTAACCTCAAAATAAACAAGAAAGAAGTTAAGGAGGTGAATAGAATCTTAGAGACTAGATATGATGGATCTCTGGAGAAAACTGAATGGGGATAAAAAGGAATTTACTTTCTTCTCAGCAGTGCATGGTACATACTCAAAAATAGACCATGTACTAGGGCATAAAAACCTCACAATCCAGTGCAGAAAGGCAGAAATATTAAGTGCATCATTCTCAGATCATGATGCAATAAAAATTATATGCAATAAAGGGCCATAGAAAGATAGACTAAAAACTAATTGGAAATTAAACAATTTAATCCTAAAAAATTGGTGGGTCAAACAATAAATTATAGAAACAATCAATAAATTCATTCAAGAGAATGATAATAATGAAACAACATACCAAAATTTGTGGGATGCACTAAAGGCAGTTCTCAGGGGAAGTTTTATATCCCTGAGTGCATACTTAATTAAAGCAGAGAGAAGCAAGGTCAATGAATTGGACATGCAATTGAAAAAGCTAGAAAAAGAACAAATTGAAAATCCCCAATTTAGTACTAAATTAGAAATACTGAAAACCAAAGGTGAAATTAATAAAATTGAAATTAAGAAAACGATTGAATTAATAAATAAAACTAAGAGCTGGTTTTATGAAAAAATCAACAAAATTGATAGACCCTTAGTCATTATGATAAAAAAAAGAAAGAAGAAAACCAAATTATGAGTATCAAAAATAATAAGGGTGAATCTACCTCCAATGAAGAGGAAATCAAAAAAATAATGAGGAATTATTTTTCCCAATTGTATGCACATAAATATGACAATCCTAGTGAAATGGATGAATATTTACAAAATTACAAGTTGCCCAGATTAACTGAAGAGGAAGTGAATTACCTAAATAACCCCATCTCAGAAAAAGAAATCAAACAAGCCATCAAAGAACTCCCTAGGAAAAAATCTCCAGGGCCAGATGGGTTTACTAGTGAATTCTATCAAACATTTAAAGAACAGTTGATTCCAATACTCTACAAACTATTTGGGAAAATAAGTGAAGAAGGAGTCCTACCAAACTCTTTCTATGACACAAATATGGTACTGTTTCCTAAATCAGGAAGAGATAAAACAGAGAAAGAAAATTATAGACCAATTTCCCTCATGAATTTAGATACAAAAATTCTAAATAAAATATTAGCCAAAAGACTCCAACAACTCATCACAAAAATAATACACTCTGATCAGGTAGGATTCATTCCAGGAATGCAAGGATGGTTTAATATTAGGAAAACCATCAGTATAATTGAGCACATCAAAAATAAAACTAGCAGAAACCACATGATCATCTCAATAGATGCAGAAAAGGCTTTTGACAAAGTACAACATCCATTCCTATTAAAAACACTAGAAAGTATAGGACTAAATGGAGCCTTCTTCAAAATAGTTGATAGCATCTATTTAAAACCATCAGCAAGTATTATATGCAATGGGGATAAACTAGAAGCCTTTCCAATAAGATCAGGAGTGAAACAGGGGTGTCCACTGTCACCCCTCTTATTCAATCTGGTAATAGAAACACTAGCAGTAGCGATTAGAGAAGAAAAAGAAATCAAAGGAATCAAATTAGGTAAAGAAGTGACCAAGCTATCACTCTTCGCAGATCATATGATGATACACTTAGAGAATCCTAGAGAATCAAGTAAAAAACTACTAGAGACAATAAATAAATTTGGCAGTGTTGCAGGATATAAAATAAACCCACATAAATCCTCAGCATTCCTGTACATCTCTAATGAAACTCAACAGCAAGAGATAGAAAGAGAAATCCCATTTAAAGTCACTGTAGACATTATAAAATATTTGGGAATCTACTTGCCAAAACAAACCCAGAATCCATATGAGCACAACTACAAAACACTTCTCACACAAATAAAAGCAGATCTAAACAGCTGGAAAAATATCAATTGCTCATGGCTGGGTCGAGCTAATATAATAAAAATGACAATTTTATCCAAACTAAACTATATATTTAGTGCCATACCAAACAATTTACCAAAAAACTACTTTCTAGAGTTAGACAAAATAATAACAAAATTTATTTGGAAAAACAAACGGTCTAGAATATCAAGGGAATTAATGAAAAGAATCGCTAGGGAAGGTGGACTAGCTATGCCAGATCTTAATCTGTATTATACAGCAGCAGTCATCAAAACTGCTTGGTAATGGCAGAGGTGTAGAGTAGTGGATCAATGGAATAGATTAAGTGCAGCAGACCCAGCAGTTAATGAATATAGCAATCTATTGTTCGATAAGCCCAAAGACCCCAGTTTTTGGGGATAAGAATGCACTATTTGACAAAAACTGCTAGGAAAACTGGAATACAGTATGGCAGAAACTGGGCATAGATCATTATCTAACACCATATACCAAAATCAAGTCTAAATGGGTGCATGATCTAGATGTAAAGGATGATACTGTAAGCAATTTGGGAAAGCAAGGAATAGTTTACCTGACAGATCTGTGGAGAGGGGAAGACTTTAGGACCAAACAAAAATTAGAGAGCATTATAAAATGCAAAATGGATAATTTTGATTACATTAAATTGAAAAGCTTCTGTACAAACAAAGCCAATGTAACCAAGATCAAGAGGGAGGTGGGAAATTGGGAAAGAATTTTTACAACTTGTGTCTCTGATAAAGGACTCATCTCTAAAATTTATAGAGAATTGAGCCAAATCTATGTGAATACAAATCTTTCCCCAATTGATAAGTGGTCAAAGGATATGAACAGGAAATTTTCAGAGAAAGAAATTAAAGATATCTATAAGCATATGAAGAAATGCTCTAAATCACTATTAATTAGAGAAATGCAAATCAAAACAACTCTGAGATACCACATCCCTCCAGTCAGATTGGCTAAGATGACAAAACAAGAAAGTGACAAATGCTGGAGAGGATGTGGACAAATTGGAACGCTAATACATTACTGGTGGAGTTGTCAACTTATCCAACCATTCTGGAGAGGAATCTGGAATTATGCCCAAAGGATTATAAATAATTTCATACCCTTTGACGCAGCCATACCACTTCTAGGGTTATATCCCAAAGAGATCACAGAAGTGGGAGGAAGACCCATATGTACAAAAATATTTTTAGCAGCCTTTTTTTGTGGTTGCAAAGAATTGGAAACTGAAGGGGTGCCCACCAATTGGGGAATGGCTAAACAAGTTCTGGTATATGAATGTAAAGGAATATTATTGTGGTATAAGAAATGAAGAGGTGACAGATTTCATAATTACCTGGAGAGACTTATACAAACTGATGCTGAGCGAAAAGAGTAGAATCAGAAGAAATCTGTATACAATCACAGACATACCATATCTGTGATGACCAACTATGACAGACTGGACTCTTTTCAGCAATGCAGTGATATAGGTTAATCCCAAAAGACTCAAGAAAGTGAGAAATGCCCCATCCAGAGCTATAACTAGAAAGAACTGAACCTGAATCCTGATGGAAGCAAACTAAATGATCTTGTTTAAAAAAAAAAAAAAGAATACGTGAAAGTCCTCTATTCCACTGAATGACCATATTTTCCCCTGAAACAAGATACTCAGTTTTACTGGGTAGGTGACCCTTGGGTTCATTCCCAGTTCTTTTGCCCTCTGGAATATCATATTCCATGCCCTTCGATCCCTCAGTGTAGGAGCTGCCAGGTCCTGGGCTATTCTGATTGTGTTTCCACAATATAGAAATTGTTTCTTCCTGGCTGCTTGTAGTATTTTCTCCTTGATCTGGGGATTCTGGAACCTGGCTATAATATTCTGGGAGTTTTCTTTTTGGGATCTTTTTCAGGAGGTGATAGGTGGATTCTTTCAACCTCTATTTTGCTCTCTGGATCTAAAACATCAGGGCAGTTTTCCTTGAGAATTTCTTGAAGGGTGATTTCTAGGTTCTTTCCTTGATCATGGCTTTCAGGTAGTCCAATAATTTTTAAATTGTCTCTCCTGGATCTGTTCTCCAGGTCAGTGGTTTTTCCCATGAGATATTTCACATTGCCTTCTAATCTTTAATTTGTTTGTATCTTGATTTCTCATAAAGTCACTAGCTTCCATTTGCTCCAGTCTAACTCTGAAGGAATGAATCTCCTCAGTGAACTTTTGAGATTCTTTTTCCATCTGGCAAATTCGACTTTTTAAGGCATTCTTCTCCTCATTGCCCTTTTGGGCCTCCTTTGCCATTTGAGTTAGTCTATTTTTTAAGGTGTTGTTTTCCTCAGTCAGGCTGTTGACCCTCATTTCATACTTTTCCTGCATCCTTCTCATTTCTCTTTCTAATTTTTCCTCCACTTCTCTTATTTGATTTTTAAAGTCCTTCTTAAGGTCCTCTATGGCCTGCAACCCGCTCATGTTTTCCCCTGGGGCTTTGGAGCAGGACTTCTGACCTCACAGTCCTTTTCCTGCTCTATGCCCCCAAAATAGGAGTCTAGGGTTGCATTTTTCTGTTTCCTTTGCCTTGGCATGTTGCCACTTAATTGCTTGACTTTTGGGCTTGTTGCCACACTATGGCTTTAAGGCCAGCTAGAGGAATTTTCGTCCCGAACGTGTGGGGGGGGGGCAACTTCCGTTTCTGGCAAGCTATAAACCCACCCACAGCTTCCACCCTAGATCACAATCCAGATCCAGGGAGGTTAAAGCAAGAGCGATTACCCCCCCCCCCCGCCCCAAGACTGATCACTGGATCTCCCTACAATTTGCAGGCCAGGAGCTGGATCTGCCTCTGAAAACTACAAAATGGTGTGTCTCCTCAGAGGCTTCTAGCCCCCAGGGGAGGGAGATGACGCATTCCCCAAATACCAGTCCCTAAGTCTATAGGACACTAACCTCTTTCTTTGTCCTAGGCATGTCTATGTTGATAATTCTGGAGTTGCCATGGCTCCTGGTGTTCTGCGTTTCCTCCAGCTGGCTGCTGGCCCTGCCGCCCTGGGGCTAAAACCTTGGCTCACGAGGACCTGGGCTCGGCTTGGCTTCCCGCGCTCTGTGTGCTGTGCACTGCCAGCTCCCAGACCACTGTGCTGGTCCTTCCTGCAGGGCTGCTGGGCTGTTCTCAGTGGGAGGTTAGCTTCTCTGTGTCGTTCTGTGGGTGCTGGGGCTCCAGAAGTTGTTCAGAGTCCCCTTTTACATAGTTTGGGGGGAATCTAGGGGCAGAGTGGCTTGGACGAGCTGTTTCTACTCTGGCCATCTTGGCTCTGCCCATGCTTGTGAATTTCTTTAAGGATGATTTCTAGGTTCTTTCTTTGACTGTGACTGTCAGGTACTCCAATAATTTTTAAATTATCTCTCTTGGATCTATTTTCCAGGTCAGTGGTTTTTCCCATGAGATATTTCACATTGCCTTCTATTCTTTCATTTGTTTGGATCTGTCTAACAGCATCTTGATTTCTCATAAAGTCATTAGCTTCTATTTGCTCCAGTCCAACTTTGAGGGAATAAATCTCCTCATTGGGCCTTTGAAATTCTTTTACCATCTGGCAAATTCGGCTTTTTAAGGCATTCTTCTCCTCATTGCCTTTCTGAGCTTCTTTTGCCATTTGAGTTAGTCTATTTTTTAAGGTGTTATTTTCCTCAGTCAGGCTGTTGACTGCCATTTCATACTTTTCTTGCATCTTTATCATTTCTCTTCCCAATTTTCCCCCACTTCTCTTATCTGCTTCTTAAGGTCCTCTATGGCCTGTAGCCAGCTTGTATTTTCATTTGGGGCTTTTGGTGCAGGAGTTCTGACCTCACAGTCCTGCTCCATGCTTTGATCCTCTTTGCCCCTAAAATGTGAGTCCAATGTTGAATTTTTCTGTTTATTTTGTTTCTTTTGCCTAGGCATGTTGCCACTTAATTACTTGATTTTTGGGCTTCTTGCCACAGTAGGACTCTGACACCAGACAGGAGAGCTTCTGTCCCAAACGTGGGGTCTTCACAACTTCCACAGGTTGGGTGGCCTCTGTAAAGCCTCCACCTGCTCTGGCAAATTGGATACCTACCGCAACCCCCCTCCCCACCCCCCCAGACCACAGTCCAGATCCAGGCAGTTTAAAGCAAGAGTGATTAACCCCCACACTGATTGCTGGACCTCCCTACAGTTCGCACACCAGGAGCTAGAGCTGCCACTGACGCTGAAAAATGGCTTCTGTGCTGCTGTTTCTTCAGCAGCTTTTCGCCCCCAGGGGAGGAAGCCTACACGTTCCCCAAATACTGGTCCCAAAGTCCATAGGGCACTAACCTCTCACTTTGTCCTGGGCATATCTGTGCTGATAATTCTGGAATCACCACAGCTGCTGGTGTTCTGGGGTCCCTCCAGCGGGCTGCTGACCCAGCCACCCTGGGGCTAAAACCACTTCTCATGTAGGCCTGGGCTCCACTCCTAGAGCGTTGCATTTTCGGTTCCCAGCACTCTGTGCTGCCTGCTCTCAGAGCGCTGTGCTTGCAGCTCCCTGCAGTGCTTCTGGGTTCTCCTCATCAGGAGGTTAGTTTCTCTGTGTAGTTCTGTGGGTGCTGGGGCTCCAGAATTTGTTCAGAGTCCCCTTTTACATAGTTTGGAAGTTTTGTAGGGCAGAGCACCTTGGAAATGCTGTTTCTACTCTGCCATCTTGGCTTAGCCCCGACCTCAGCAGCTTTTCGCCCCCAAGGGAGGAAGCCTACACTTTCCCCAAATACTGGTCCCAAAGTTCATAGGGCACTAACCTCTCGCTTTGTCCTAGGCATATCTGTGCTGATAGTTCTGGAATCACCACAGCTGCTGGTGTTCTGGGGTCCCTACAGCCGACTGCTGGCCCAGACGCCCTGGGGCTAAAACCACTGCTCATACGGGCCTGATCTCAGCTCCCAGAGTGCTGTACTGTCAGTTCCCAGCGCTCTTTGCTGCCCTCTCTCAGAATGCTGCAATGGCCACTCCCTGCAGGTTTGCTGGGCTGTCTGCAGCAGGAGGTTGCTTCTCTGTGTTGTTCTGTGGGTGCTGGGGCTCCAGAAGTTGTTCAGATTCCCCTTTCACATTGTTTGGAGGTGGTGTGGGGCAGAGCACCTTGGAAGTGCTGTTTATACTCTGCCATCTTGACCCCACCTCCCCCAAAATATCTGACTTTCAAATACAAGAAGCAAGAGAAGCATGAGAAGGTAAACAGGAAAAAGAAATCATAAGGAACTTATTAAAGTTGAACCATTTATATTCCTGTATGGAAAAATGATCATTGTAACTCATGAGACTTTACTCAGTATGAGGATTGTTGAAGGGAATATATATGTATACATACATATAAATATATATATATATATATATGTATGTATGTATGTATAGGATGGTATATTTGTGTCTAAATGTCTGTATACATACATATATGAGTGTGTGTATATGTGTGTACATTTACACATAGACAGAAGGCATAGGATCAGTTGAATAGGAAGGGATGATATCTAAAAAATAAAATTAAGAGATGAGAGAGGAAGATATTCAGAAAATGAGAAAGGGAAAGATAGAATAGAGTTAATTATCTCATATCAAAGAGGCAAGAGAAAACTGTTTCAATTTAGGGATAGAACAGGAAGGTGAAAGAGAATGGGTCAACCTTACTCTTATTGAATTTGGCTTAAGGAGGGAATGATATACACATTCAGTTGGGTAACTTACCCTAAAGGAAATATGGGGGAAAGGAGATGAGGGGAGATGTTAAAGGGAAGGGCAGATTGGGGAAGAGGATCATTAGAAACACACACTTTTGGGGCAGCTAGGTGGCGCAGTCAGTAAGAGCACCGGCCCCGAAGTTGGGATGACCCAGGATAGAATCCGGCCTCATAAAATGAGCACCCACACATAAATAATGACTAGCCATGTAACTCTGAGCAAGTTACTTAATCCCTATTGCTTTAAAAAAAAAAAAAGAAAAGAAATACACACTTTTGAAAAGGAACAGTGTCAAAGTAGAAAATAGAATAAGTGGGGGGATAGAATGGAGGGAAATAGAGTTAGTCTTTCACAATATAACTACTATGGAAATGTTTTGCATGTTCACATGTACAACCTATATTGAATTGCTTATACTCCCAGTGGGGGTGGGTGGGGAGGGAAGAAGGGAAAGAATCTGGAAATCAAAATTTTAAAAACAAATGTTAAAATATATATTTTTATATGCAACTGGGAAGTAAGATATACAGACACTGATGTATAGAAATCCATTTTGCCCTATTAGAAAGTTAGGGGGGATGGGGGAGGATATAAGACAAAGAAGATTTTGGGAAGGGTTATTCAGCAGCATCACTATCTTGCAGGTGGGGGGCAGCTGAAAGACAGGGAGAAAATTTGTACCTCAAAATCTTGTGGAGGGGGCAGCCAGGTGGCGCAGTGAGTAGAGCGCCAGCCCTGGAGTCAGAAGGACCTGAGTTTGGATCCGGCCTCAGACACTTAACACACACAAACAAAAAACCCTAGCCATGTAACCTTGGGCAAGTTACTTAACCCCAATTGCCCTCCAAAAAGCAAAAAAAAAAAAATCTTGTGGAAATGGATGATAAAACTTAGAATAAATAAAAGGTTTTTTAAAAATGTATATTTAAAAACTAAACAATTAAAAACAACAAAAGTGAAAGATGAAATGCATTGTATGACACCAAATATAGTACTCAGTTATTATACAGCTAACTAAAGTAGGAGAAATGAACCATTCCCTTTTATTTTTACATTTAGATAAACATTCTGAGTTAGCCCAAAGCCAGTAAAAAACAAATTTCTGATATGTACTGTTACAGAAATTAAGCTTTATCAAAATTTTTACCTCTCTTGAGTAGCTGCATAAGACTGTAAGTGCTGCAATTAATTGGGGGGGGGGGCAAGGAAAAAGAACTATAATTTCATTGAAGATTTCTGATTTTTACCAAGTTAGGTCTGCAAAAATTCTGCACTTATTGTCTTAGAGAATTGTCTAGCATACATAAGATTAAGGGACTTTCTTAGGATCACATGGACAGTATGTGTCAAAAGCATTTCTTGAGTCCAGGCTCTTATAACTGCAAAGCCAAGTTTTTATCCATTATGTTTCATTTCTTCTCTTATTTTAATTTTACAGCTGAGGAAATATTCAGAAAAAAAATGCTGGTCCATGGTCATACCACTGTCAGGAGATACCATTTTAATCCTAGTCTTCCTAACTCTAAGTTCTGTATCCTATGAACTATGCCAAGAAGGATGGCATGGTATAAGTGGAAAGAATGCTGAATTTTGAATCATGAAAATTTAATTTGAATATCACCTCCAATGTAACTAGTGTTATGTATTCTTGAATGAGCAGCAGTATATCTCTGAAAAATCAGTTTCATCATCTGTAAAATGGGAATGATAAAACTTATGCTACCTACTTTGTAGTGTTACTGTGAATAAAGGGCTTGAAAGTTTGTAGAAATATGAATTATTTATTATTGTAATTTGTCTTTAATTTGACCCTGATTAGAAAGGTCCCCTTATGCATTTGAAATGATTCGATTTTAAAGCGTTACAATTTTTCAACATATATATGTCTTTTTTAGGAATAAAGCAAAACATAATAGAAAATGCGTGGTCCTAAAAACACATATACTTTCACCACTTATAGAGTCATTAATGCCTAATAAAGGATACTCATTGTTGAGTATCTCTCTATGTTCTTGCACATAGTAAGTGCTTAATTAATGCAAAGTGACTTGACTTCACTTGTCCAAGTTCTAGGTTGATTGACTTCTGAAGGGTTCAATAATATTATTCATGAATGCATTCAAAAGATGCCAAGACACAGTGATCAGAATTAAAGTATCTTAAATGACATAACTAGATAGACTATTAGACTATTAGGGAAAGGCAGTATAAGAGACTCTGTGTGTGTGTGTGTGTGTGTGTGTGTGTGTGTGTGTGTGTGTACACACACAGAGAGAGACAGAGAGACAGAGAGAGCGATTTGGTCCAGTAGTCTGTTTCATCTGTAGATTCACATTCTCTATCCAGTTAATTTATTTCCTTTCAAATAATTTGCCCAGATATTCCAAACGCCTTTGGAGATTTTGCAAAGCAAAAATCACAGATGACTCTAAATGTAAAATGTTTACTAGAATTACTCACAACAGGTCTGATATTCAAGACAAATATGAACCAAGATAAATATATAAGACCAAAAGAGATCTCTAATAAATAAATGGTCAAAGGATATGAAGAAACAGTCCTCAAAAAAAAAGAATAAAAAACTATATACAGCCTATGAAAGAATGTTCCAAATTGCTAGTGACTCAAAAAAAAAAAAAAAGAAAAGAAAAAGAAAAAAGAAAATCTAAACAATTCCGGTTTAATCGTGCACACTCTGAATTGGCAAAAATAGAAATAATCAAGGTAAGAAAGGTTCCAGAAAGTAGACAAATTTATTTCTGATGAAATTATGAATTTCTATGACCATTCAGGAAATCAGTTTGGAATTATATATAATGCCTAAAATGTTCATGCCCCTTGATTCTGAACTTCCAGTACTAGGCATAGACGTCAATAAGGTCAATGATAAAATGAAATGTCCCATATACATAAAAATTTTGATAACACCATTTTTTTCTGCAGCAGCAATTAATTGGAAAGAAAGTAGTTGTCCAAATTGGGGAACAGTTAAGCAAATTGTAATACATGAATATAACAAATGATTAAATTTTGAATATGATAAAGATAGAGAAACATGCATAAGCTGATGGGAAAAATGAAGCAAATGGGGAAAATACACTAAATGATTATAATAATATATATTGAAAGAATAATAAAATGGTTGAAATAATGATTGAGAATTTAATTATCATGTTTGGTTCCAAAGAAGAGATATGAAAATGGACATCCCACCAATTTTTACAGGTGTGTGAGTGTGCATGTGTGGAATATGGTTGGTCAGGTCACATCTAGATTATTATGTTCAAGCATGGTTGTCAGACAATCTGGAGCATACCTGGAATAATGACAGGACTAGAGATCATCCTAAATGGAAATCTGTTTGGTGAATTGTAGGTGTCTAACCTGGAGAAGAAAGAAAAGGGAAGAAAGAGAAAGGGAAGGGGAGAGAAGGGAAGGAGAGAAAGGATGAGATATGGTGAAGACCTGGGATAGCATCCTGACCCTATAAATACAAGGAGAGGCATGAATTCAAGTGCTGTTTCTAACCCATTCTCCTTTCAAGCAACAAACCTTATAATAACCTGTTAATTTCTCTGTTCCTAGAAGTAATTCAAATTGGATAACAGTTAAGTCTAACTAATAAGAAATACAAAACTTTTGGTAGTAGAATAAGGCAAGGTAAAGATTATTTTTTTTCTTGTTTAGATTCTTCCTATGTAGCAATATCTCCCATGTTATTATATTCAAAATTTGCAGAAGCACATGTAATTATGAGACAAAATGGGAAAGAATTTCCCCCTATTTTATTTCATACCAACTATACAGCATATTTTCAGAAGTGAGGTAACAATTTAAAATCAACACATACATATATAAAACAAATTACAAAAATTACTGAAGGCATGCACAGATGACTAGGGGTCCTTCTATGATAGATATTGGTCATGATGAACTAATGACACAAGACGTTTTCAGATACTGGGGCAGCTAGGTGCAGCAGTGGATAGAGAACTGGTCCTGTAGTCAGGAGGGCCTGAGTTCAAATATGACCTCAGACACTTACTAGCTGTGTGACCGTGGGCAAGTCACTTTATCCCAATTGTCTCCAAAAAAAAGGTTTCAAATTTCTCTTTCCTTAGCAGGAAAACTCTAACATCTCGATATAACCAGGAACAGAATAAAGACCAAGAAAACTGGATTATCTCAAGATTTAAGGGGTCAAGAAAATATCTGAAGTCTTTAACAGAACAAATGGATTGGGAGTCCAGAGTGTGCTGTGAATGTCAAAAAATTCAGGAAGGGTTTGAAGCATTGAATTAGAAAAGAAGAGATGGCAGGTAAGACTACCAAAGGTTGAGGGTCATGATGTTATAACATAAAGCACCAGAACACCTAGGTTTTTCATATGGCACTGCCACTATTGAGCTATCTGAATTATATTAGATGAGGTCCTTCACTTTTTTGCACCTCAGTTTACTCTGCTGTAAAATGAGGGACTTGGACTAAGTCAATGTAACGAATAGGGTATTTTATTTGGAATCAGAAAATCTGTTAATCATTATTTCCATAACTTTGACCAAGTTATTTAAACTCTTTGATTTACTGTTTCCTTTTCTGTAAAAATTAGAGACTGGGGGTGGCTAGGTGGCGCAGTGAGTAGAGCGCCGGCCCTGGAGTCAGAAGGACCTGAGTTCAGATCCGGCCTCAGACACTTAACCCACACAAACAAAAACCTAGCCATGTGACCTTGGGCAAGTTACTTAACCCCAATTGCCCTCCAAAAGGCAAAAAAAAATAGAGACTGTGATTTCTAAAATTCCACATATATTAAAATTCTATGCTTTTGTGAATTGATGTTTTAATGATAAGGTCCACTTCTGCTTTATAACCTTTGCTATAGAATACTAAGAATTCACTATACTGACAAAAGCATAGATCTTTCAAGTATTCATATATTTGAATGATCTATAATAATTTTTTCTAAATAGCCTAATTATCTAAACAGGGAAATTCATACAAATCCTAGCATTCAACAGTTAAGATGGTCAGCAGATTGAGCTGGCCCATTATCTTACATATCTTGGACAGATCACATATTGATAATGAACTAGATCCAAAGTGGAACAGAAGGAAAAAAAAAGTGGATTGGTTGGCATTTGGGAAATTGAGCAATACTTCCAATGACTCTACCTACTTTTTGAAGCAAAAACTTAACTTTTAATGTAAATTTTTTCCAATGATGTCATATGCTATAAATCACATTATACAAAAACCCTTAAAGAACCAGAATGTTGGGCTAGTCAAAGGGCAAAGAAGAAACTTATAGTGGCTATATAAATATGCTGAAATATATCACCAACAATGAACTGCCTATGAGAAGCTGCTTAAAAGATATCATGAAAGAGATGTATGGCCAGAAATAAGAGGTGTATCAGGAATGTACAGAATGAAGAATGAAAAGCATGTACTTTTTATCAGTGCCACCACAATATTAAAAGGCAGAAATTTCTAAAATATTGTGTGGCCTTTCTCTGGAAGATTTATAAAAGGACATGAACAGTCACACATGACGAAAAGATATGTTTGGTTTTCAAGGACTTGGACAAAAATCAGAGTGAATGAGAAAGAATGAAAGGATTGCTATATGTACCATGAGAGGGGTTTTCCACATCAGTGAGATTAGAGACACATTGTAATATCAAAATATTTATTATGATATTAAATGCTATTTGGTTTCATAGTATATATGCTGTACCAGACCCAAAAAGTTCACAATCAATTCTTATTTATTTTTAAACACTTAATCTAAGAAACATTTTAAGCAACCTATCCCATTCTTAGTCATTCCATTCAGCAAATATATATTAAGTACCCACTGTAGTTAGAGTTATGTGCTAGGCGTCAGAAAAGACAGAAAGTTTAGATAAGACAATCTCATCTCTTTCCATATGCATGGATTCTGTGGGTGTCTGATTTGTTGGGTAATCTTCAAAAGTGCTATATCAAATAATAAATCATATTTGTATAACATTTTAGAGTTCCCATCTATTATCTCTTTTGGTCCTCAGAGCAACTCCATGAAGGGGAAGTAAGGAAACTGGAGTTCTTTGAAATAAAATAATTTGCCCAAAATCACACACCTAGTAAATGGCAACCAGAACTAGAACCCAGGGAGTCTATGCAGAAGTTCAGTGTTTGTACATCATAATAAATATTAATGTAACTCCAGCTGTCTTCTTCCCTTCTTTTCTGCCAGCAAAATGAAGTGGAATTGGTCTGTTCCACTTTCTCTCCTGAAGCTGGAAACCAGAAGTTTCCAAAAGTCACTATAACGGCAAAGCTGGAAGAGAAAACTTGAAGAAGACTGGAGAGATTCTCCTCTCTCCCACTGACATGGGACACTGATTTCTGCCACTGAGGCACAAAGCCAGAATAGAAATAAGGTATAGTTTCTATGTTCCAAGAAAAGAGGACAGGATAGGACAGGACAGGAGAGGAAAAAGGAAGATAGGATGGGAGGAACAGAATTGCCCAACTGGAATTGGCCAGTCGGGTCCCCAGTACGGCAGCCCATACTACTAACAGGTTGTCATTTCTCCTTAATTCTCAAAGAAGACCATGGAATCAGGAAGGTGATGCCATGACTTGCAAGTAAATTGGATTTAAGTGAGGGAGGGTTGTGCAAAGTCACTAGCTTCACTTTCTCCTCCAGATCCATCTGGGTTCAGTGACAAGATATAAATCAGGATGACTTGAGATGCCCCCCCAGAAGGGAACAGGCATTTATTAAGCACCTTCTATGTACCAGACAGGGCAGCTATTGGGTGCAGTGGAGCTAGGCCTGGAGTTGGGAAGACCTGAATTCAAATCTTGCTTCAGATACTCAGTAGCTGTGTGACCCTGGACAAGTCACTTAAAACCTTTTTGTCTTAGTTCTTCATCTATTAAATGAGCTGGAGAAAAAGCCACTCCAGTATTTTTGCCAAGAAAACCCTAAATGGGGTCATGAAGAGAAGGAACAACTGAAAATGACTGAACAAAAATGTAACAGAAACTGTGCTAAGTGAGCAGTTTACCTGAACTTAGGCTTTGTTGACTAGACCCAGAGCTGTATCCATTGTGCCACCTAGCCGTGTCAAGAAAAATTAGGAGAGCATGCATTCAAATCCTGGTTTTGCCACAACCTGGATGTGTATATAGGCAGCTGTACCTCTCAGTCTCCCAGACAACTTTCCAAAACTATAAATTATAAATACACTGTCAATTTGTCTAAATAGAGGGAGTTTCCATACTGGAAGTTTATGCACTAGTGCACACACAAAAATGAAAGTGAAAAAAATTAAATTGTTAATGAGATACTAACTCCCACAATTCTGTTCTTGCCATCATTTTTCGAACTTAGCAAATATAGCCTTTCACATAGGTACTTGTCAACTGCTGTTCACAAAAGGATAGGTTGAACAAGTGTGAAGATTTTCCCATTTAAGAGTCCTGATAGTTAGGAATAGTTATTTTGGAACTCAGTAGTAAGGTCAGCTGATAGAGAATTTCAAAGGCAATTACAGTAAATCAAACCGTGGATCATCCCCATGGGTGAATTTGAAGATACCTTGGAAAGATATTCTTTTCTCCCCCCCTAACCCTAGTGCTGCCACATCTAGCAGCTGCTTTCTTTTTGACAATTTGTCACTCCTGAAAATTGTTTGCAAGCAGTTTGGATAATTTCCAATTCATTCTTGCAGGAAATGAGGATTTGCTTCCTCACTTGGGATACCTGCTGCTAGGTTTATTCACTAATAAGCATGATAAATGTTTTAGCCTTTGATCAGTGCTAATTTAACAAGTAAGCTTCATAGAAAAAAAAAGTCTTTGAGGCTCAGGGGCTCAAGACAGCACATGAGTTGGAAATATGATTGATTGTGTTTCTCTGTGAGAAATTTCCATAAAAAAAACTTTTTATCACAAAGCTACATTTGGAACAATTAAATCAAAACTAAAAGACAGTTACCTTGCAAAGAAGGACAGAGGAAGCACACCAAACTTCATAAGACTTTATTTCAACTCCAATATATTTTCAAGGAACATTTCAGTTTTTTCTTTAATTAGTTGGATTTTTTCTATTTCTATCACTTCCCTTATACCCTTGCCCCTCACCCACATATGCACACACATACACATACTAATTCTCTCTCTCTCTCTCTCTCTCTCTCTCTCTCTCTCTCTCTCTCTCTCTCTCTCTCTGTCTCTCTCTCTCTCTCTCTCTCTCTCTCTCTCTCTCTCTCTCTCTCCACACACACACACACACACACACACACACACACACACACACAAGCATACATATACACACACAGATAGTTGCTTAGTTTTTTTTTTTTTCTGAAGTCCTAAAGAACATTTCAGTCCTTGCTATAAAGCATATCATCACAAATTAAATAATTCTAGTGGAGAGAGGAAATCTATTTATCTTGGCAAATTGTGTTGAGGTCTAATGCTTGGGGACCTGGGGAGGGCTCCCTATCCTATGCAATGTAGGATGATCAAATTCAAATGTTGCAGCCATTTGAAAGTTGAAAAGCCCCAACACTTCCCCAGAAACAAGTGTCAGTACCTCAAAATCATCCAGCCCACTGACACTGAAATCAGTTTGAAACTCTCAGGAGAGAAACTAAAGATTGTGTAAAAGGGAAAACTTACCTTTCTACCCATAGAAAGCCTTCTTATATGTTCAATCAATTCAATTTTACAAGAATTTATTAGAGAGCTATTAGGTGACAGATACTGTATTAAAGAGGAACTTAGGTAGCTCAGTGGACAGAGCTGGGCCTGGAATCAGGAAAACTTGCAATCAAATTTGGCATCAGACACTTACTAGCATCAAACTCTTACTGTTTGCCTTAATCCACTGGAGAAGGAAATGGCAAACCACTCCAGTATCTTTGCCAAGAAAATCCCATTGACAGGATGGTCCATAGGGTAACAAAGCATCAGACATGACTGATCAAAAACAACAACAAAATTGTTTTAGATACCAGGATACAAAAACAGAAATAAAATTGTCCCTGCCCTCAGGCAGCTTAAAATCTGTAAGAATATTAAGCTTTGACAACATTTACAATTGGTAGCATTTGCTTTGGAGTTATAGAGTTGTGTGTTCAAATTTAGTCTCAGACACTTATTAGCTATGAGACCCAGGGCAAGACATTTAACGTTTCTCAGTCTTATTTTCCTCATTTGTAACTAAAGGTTAATAATAATACTACCTACCTTCTAGGGTTGCTATAAAGATCAAATGAGGTCATATGCTTTGCAAAGAACTACATACTGCATTAATATCTTATCACAACACAATGTATTGATCTTTTAATAGGCACATTTCAAAAGCACCACATCTTATAAAATGAGAGAAATCTTAGTGCCTTAAATATCTCTCTCATACTATCTTTAGTTTCCAGGTTTCTCAATTGAAAGGATTTCCAACTCCTCTCTACTTTAGTTACCCACTAATATAGTCACATATTAGATATCAATATCACTCAGGACTGCCTCCACCTACAAAATCTGGAATGTTGGAATTATTTTATTCTATCTTCTATTGTTGGTCAAATATCCAGAGAAGATTAAGGCTAAATTTTGTAAGCTTCCTCAGCCTCTCTCCTTTCTGTCTCAAAATCTCTCTGTATCTTCATCCTCCCTATATACTCTTTCTTTCCATATGTAAGGGAGATGTATTCTTCCCCTTTAACAAGGCTGACCTCTGCACCAGGCTTTTGATACTATAATGACATGGTGGAATGAGCACTGATTTGGTGATATAGAACCTGGGCTCAAATCTTATCTCTACAAGTCTTATTCAAGTAGCCTTGGAAAGGAGTGGTTAGGTGGTACAGCGGATAAAGAATCAGGATTGGAGTCAGGAAGACTCATCTTCCTGAGTTCCAATCTGGCCTCATATACTTACTAACTGTATAACCCTTGGCAAGTCACTTGACTCTATTTGAGTCAGTTTTCTCATCTGTAAAATGAGCTGGAGAAAGAAATGGCAAACCACTCCAATATCTTTGCCAAGAAAACCCCAAATGGGTCCTAGAGAGTCAGACATAACTGAAATGACTGAACAACAAAAAAGCCTTGGAAAAGCCCTTTGACCTCTATGGCCTTCAGTTTCCTCTTCTATCTAATGAAAGGGTTGGACTAGATGATGTCTGAAGTCCCTCGGACACTAGTTTTAAAATCCTTTGGTCCTAAAACAGTTCATGCAATGACTAGCGGGCTGGAACTTCTAAATTTTACTGATAAGGAAACTGAAGCACAGAGAGTTTAAGTGACTTTCCCAGAATAATGTAGGTAATAAGTGTGAGGAGAGATTTGAACCCAGCTGTTCTTGACTCTATTAATTCTAATAATTAACTGACTCTATAAGTCCAGCACTCTATTCAATATTCCACCCTGTATCTGTTATTTTATCCTCTGAACCTAGTCTAAAATTACCCTCTGAGCTAGGAAAGGACATTGTTACCATGCTAGAGCAAGAGGGGAATGGTGATGTGTGCCTATCAAGTATTTCTATGCTTTGTGAACAAATCAGTGGAAAAATTACACGATATGGTGTCAAAGCACCTGGGTTGGAAGTTCAAATTGTCCATTTAACAGTCCGTGTGATGTTGGACAAATTAATTACATTCTCTGGGACTCAGTCTCCTTAACTATAAAATGAGAGGGTTAGATTGACCAATTCATTCATTCATTGTTAAATAAACTCCAGTGGCTTCCTATTACCACTATGATCAAATACAAAATCTTCTTTTTGTCATTTAAAAGCTCTTCACTACTTAGCTTTAACCTGCCTTTCCAAACTTATTAAATATTACATACCTTCCCACACTCTAGGGTGCAAACTGACTTACTTGTTGTTCTTCAAACATGACATTCCATTCCTGCCTATTTTATGCAGGCTTAGTTCTCATGCCTAGAATATACTCCTTTATCACTTCTGCATGTTAGAAGTTCAAACTGATGTGCCACCTCATATAAGAGACTTTATTGCTCCCTTTCCCAGCCCCACCCTAGTTCTAGTACTTCCATTACCTTATAGTTTATATAGAGAGCATCTGTCATAAAGGATAGAGAACTGATCTCAAAGACAGGGAGACCTCGATTCAAGGTTCATCTCTGATACATATTGGCTATATAACCCTGGGCATTTAAGTGGCACAGTAGATAGAGCACTGGGCCTGAAGTCAGGAAGACTCATCTTCATGACTTCAAATCTAGTCTCAAACACTTAGTAGCTGCATGACCCTGGGAAAATCACTTAACCCTATTTACCTCAATTCCTCATCTATAAAACGAGCTAGAAAAGGAAATGGCAAACCATTACAGAATCTTGGCCAAGAAAACCTCAAATGGGGTCACAAAGAAATCATTGATTGAACAGAAAAACCTTAGGCCAGTCAGTTAACCTCTAACTGTTCTAGGCGACAACCCCCCCCCCACCACCACCCAGATCAGGGAGGGAATCTGCAGGCTTGAAGCCACATATGGCTTTCTAGATTCTTACGTGTGGCCTTTTGATTGGATTTACACATTTGCTATACAAAATTTGGATTCATTCAAAAGGCTGCACTTAAGACTCTAGAAGGCCATATACGACCTCAAGACTGCTGGTTCCACACCCCTGCCTTAGAGGATGAGTGGCAGCAAAGATGTGAATCTGCATTGGTAGGGGAAGTTTTTCATTGGAAATTCCCTATGCGAATGAAATTATATACATGTACGTCTATTGTATATCTACACATGTAAGTGTGTTTATATGCCCATTTATATATATATATATGCATATATAGGAGTTAACATATATGTGCGTGTCTATATGCATATGCATAATGTATGTATGAATACATATATAATATGTATGGCTTTATATAAACATATCTGTATATGTATATATGTGCACGCATGCATGTATGTATTTGCTTTTATATGCGCATATTGTCTCTCCTTATAGAATGTCAACTTCTTAAGGTCAGAGATTATTTTCTTTCTGTTTTTGAATCTCTCTTTCCTAGTACAGTGCCTGGAATATAGCTGACATTTAATAAGTGATAGATTATCTTGATGATGCCTCAGTTTCCTACCAATTCTCAGATCTTGATCCTAAAGAAATATATCACTAGCTATTTGAGGTAAATGATGCCGATGTCTCCTTCAATTTACTGCCCATATGGATGGGATGACCTTGCCGCAAGGCATTCAGCAACCAAGGGAATTTTCTAGTTGTGGCCTGGGGAGCACAGAGGAAAACTGCAAACCTACAGTCATCTTTTGGTTCTTACTCTGGCTCTTCCAGGCTCTTTTTCTCATTAAAGACCCCTGTGGAAAAATGCAGCCTCAGCTTCTTCTCTTTGCTTTCTTCTTGAAACAATTTACAAAGTAAAGTTGACTCATATCACAAAAGTTCTCATCAATGCAGCAGATTCTCTGTACACCTGGGCAGGGTTTCCAGTCAATCATCCTCATAACTCTCTCTCACTCTCTCTCTCTCTCTCTCTCTCTCTCTCTCTCTCTCTCTCTCTCTCTCTCTCCCTCTCTCTCTCTCCCTCTCTATTTCTCTCCCTCTCTATTTCTCTGTCTATTTCTCTCTCTCTCTCTGTCTCTCTCTCTCTCCCTCTCTCTCTTCCTTTCTCTCTCTCTCTAAAACCAAAAAAAGGGGATTTTTTTTTGTTTTCTTTTGTTTTAAGCTCAATTTCACCTGAAATCATCTTGACTCTCAAAATTCTCCTTTCATGTCTTTGCCAAAGGGGGTTACATATGTGCAATTATAAGCTATCCTTCACACAGAAATGGTGTGTCGTCTTTTTCATTTGCTGGGACTGCATGAATGAAATTCATTAGGCATTTGCTGGTGGAGGCTTTCAAGTTGGCTGCATGAAACTCAACAAAATCTCTGTAAGCTTTTTATGTAACAGTATCAGATCTGACAGGACCCTTCAACAAATGAAATGGAGTCGCTTCATATAGTTGTACAAGCGTAAGCTGCAGAGGAGCCAGAATCCAAAAATGATAAAAAGCAAATGAGAAAAAAAGCAGGTTTTTTTTTTTTCAATAGCAATGTTAGCTGCTGACAGTTACATTTTTGGTTTGGTTTTGTTTTTCCTTAAATATTATTTTTGCTGTGGAAGAGGGTGGGACTGGTGTTTGGATAAGCAATTTTTTTAATGGTAAATTGCAGTTCATTTCCTTTTGTATATGAGCAAGAGTATTTCTGAAGTAGTTAGTCCTGTGAACCAGCAGTAACAACAGGCCTGACCTCAGTCATAGGCAGAGGTAGATGGTCCTTACATGAGGGATTTAACAAGTATCATGAAGACTCTTCATTTTTCCCCATTCTGCCCCCTTTCTCCCCTGCACCAGGTTGTCTCTAATATCTAAAATACTGCCATTCAAGTCGGATTCCTTTTGGAGTTAGGTATCACATGTCTAAATGGTGATGCTTTGGGGTGAGAAAATACATTTTAAGCCTTATCTGTTAATAGGATCAATGTGTGAAGTGGAGAAAGCAGCTAGATGTGACTTGGAAGAAGGAGAGAAATGGTTTTGAATTCAAAGTCAACACTCCTAATTGTGTGACCTTTGGTTAATCACTTAATTAACTTGAGTCATAACTTCCACGTCTATAAAATGGAAATAATTATAATCACAATGGCACAATGGTATTAAAGAGTGAATGAAAAAGCTCTCAAGTTCTTACTATGTGCCAAGTATTGTGCTAAACACTACAGACACAAATAAACAAAGTTAGACATTTGCTGCTATCAAGGTGCTTACGCTGTAATTGGGGAAGACTACACACAAAAAAACCAGTTCATTCCAGGGCCATGGAAAAGCCTGGAAGTCTTAAGAAATCAGTTAAAGAGTACAAGGTTTAGAAGTCCTTAGATTACATTTCTGGTAAGCAAGAATTAGAAACAAAATGACATCAATGAGAAAAAAGAGGTAAGAAATTTTAGTTATATAGGTAGAATAGGATATTCCTGAACTAATATTTTGGTGCTTTTCTCTAAGATAAGATAAAAAGAATGTAGAAAAAGCATGTGAAGATTTGCATGAACTACTGGTGAACAAAGTAAGCAGAATTGGTCACTAAGTGAAATTTTAAATCCCCATGTGCCCGCCTGCCCGCCCCCTCACCCCAAACTTATTTGGAGCAGCTAGGTGGCATAGTGAGTAAGAGCACCGGCCTTGGAGTTGGGATGACCCAGGATCAAAACCGGCCTCAGAAAATGAGCACCCACACATAAATAATGACTAGCCGTGTAACCTTGAGCAAGTTACTTAACCACAATTGCTTAAAAAAAAAAAGTAAGCAGAATCAGGGAAAAATATACACATAAATATGTCAATGTAAAAAGGAATGTAAAATGAAATTGAATGAAATGTTTTTTTTTTAATTTTTTTCCAAATGCTTTATTAACTTCTGGTTTACATCATTCATTTCTGTCTGATTTTGATTTACAATTTTTCCCCATTTTTCCCCTACCCACAACCCCAGAATAGCAGTCCCACAGGATATCCCCTCATCCAATCTGCTCTCTCCCATCTCTTCTCCCATACCTCCTTTGACTTTTCCAGTAGGGCAAGGTGAAGCCCTATGCCCCAATGCCTGCATATCTTATCTCCCAATTATATGAAAAATAGTATTTATAATAGTATTTATATATTTTTAAAATATTTTATTTTAAAACTTTGAATTCCAGATTCATTCGCTTCCTCCCTTGTCACCCATGCTTACTGGGAAGATAAGCAATTCAGTATATGTTGTATATGTGTAGCTATGCAAAACATTACCATAGTAGATATATTGTAAAAGACTGACTATATTTTGCTCCCTCCTATCCCACCTCCCACCTGGTCTATTCCCCACTTTGATCCTGTCCCTTTTCAAAAGTGGATGCTTCCAACTTCCCTCCCCCCAGCCTGCCTTACCTTCCATCACCTCCCCCCCCCCCCCATACTTCTCCCCCTCACTCTCCTGTAGGGTCAGATATCCCATTTGGTATGTATGTCATTCTCTCCCTGAGCCAAATTCAATGAGAATAAAGTTTTGACTTTTTGCCTTCCTGTTCTTCCTCTCCCTTGCAACCACTTTCCCTTGCCTCTTCTACATGAAATAGTTTGCCCCATTCTGTCTCTCCCCATCTCCTCTTGTTATGTTCCTCTGTCACTTCTCAATTTCACCCCTTAAGTATGATCCCTTCCCACCAAATTCGACCTGAGCCCTCTATCTATGTATACCTGTAAACGTATATACACACATTCACATATGTATTCATATGACCATATACCCTACTCCAGCTATTTTCATACTGAGAAAGGTTTCATGAGTTACAGTTATCATTTTTCCATGCAGGAATGTAAATAGTTCAACTTTGATAAGTTCCTTATGATTTCTTCTTCCTGTTTACTTTCTCAAGCATCTCTTGTTTCTTGTGTCTGAATGCCAAAATTTCTATTCAACTCTGCTTTTTTCCTCAAGAATGCTTGAAAGTCCTCTATTTCATTGAATGACCATATTTTCCCCTGAAACATGATACTCAGTTTTGCTGGGTAGGTGATTCTTGGTTTTAATCCCAGCTCCTTTGCCCTCTGGAGTATCATATTCCAAGCCCTTTGATCCCACGGTGTAGAAGCTGCCAGATCCTGTGCTATCCTGATTGTGTTTCCACAATATTGAAATTGTTTCTTCCTAGCTGCTTGTAATATTCTCTCCTTGATCTGGAAATTCTGGAACCTGGCTATAATATTCCTAGGAGTTTTCTTTTTGGGATCTTTGTCAGGAGGTTATTGGTGGATTCTTTCAACCTCTATTTTGCCTTCTGGTTCTAAAACATTAGGGCAATTTTCCTCGAGAATTTCTTGAAGGATTATTTCTAGATTCTTTCTTTGATCATGGTTTTCAGGCACTCCAATAATTTTTAGATTATCTCTCCTGGATCTATTTTCCAGGTCAGTGGTTTTTCCCATGAGATATTTTACATTGCCTTCTATTCTTCCATTTGTTTGGATCTGCTTAATAGCATCTTGATTTCTCACAAAGTCACTAGCTTCCATTTGTTCCAGTCTAGTTCTGGAGGAATGATTCTCCTCAGTGAGCTTTTGGGATTCTTTATCCATCTGGCAAATTCAGCTTTTTAAGGTATTCTTCTCCTCATTGCCTTTTAGAGCCTCTTTTGCCATTTGAGTTAGTCTGTTTTTAAGGTGTTATTTTCCTCAGTCAGGCTGTTGACTCTCATTTCATACTTTTCTTGCATCTTTCTCATTTCTCTTTCCAATTTTTCTCCCACTTCTCTTATCTGCTTCTTAAGTTCCTCTATGGCCTGTAACCAGCTCGTATTTTCATTTGGGACTTTTGGTGCAGGAATTCTGACCTGCCAGTTATCCTCCTGTTCCATGCTTTGATCCTCTTTGCCTCCAAAATAGGAGTCTAATGTTGAATTTTTCTGTTTATTTTGTTTCCTTTGCCTATGCATGTTGCCTCTCAATTACTTGACCTTTGGGCTTGTTGCCACTGTAGGACTCTGCCACCAGCCAGGGGAGCTTCTGTCACAAATGCTGGGGTTTTCTCAACTGCCTGAGTTATTAGTTGGGTGGCCTCTCTGAAGCCTCCACAGACCCTGGCAAGCTGGTCACACACCCCAAGACCTCCACCCCACAGGGCAATCCAGATCCAAGAAGGGTCAAGCAAGAGCAATCCCCCCCAAACTGATAGCCAGATCCCCCTACAGTTTGCTGATGTTTTGTGGTCCCTCCAGCAAGCTGCTGGTCTGGCCACCCTGGGGCTAAAACCTCCAACTCAGGTGGTCCTGGGTTTGGCTCCCAGAGCACTGTGCTGTCTGCTACCCGCCAGTCTACAAGGCTGTCCTCAGTGGAAGGTTAGCTTCTCTGTGTCGTTTTGTGGGTTCTGGAACTCTAGGGTTTGTTCAGAGTCCCCCTTTTACATAATTTTGAAGTGGTGTGTGCTAGACCTCTGAGTAAGTGCTGTTTCAACTCAGCCATCTTGACTCTGCCCCCTGTAACGTGGTTTAATGGTCTAGCTTGCCTTCTCAGGGAGAGGAGTTAAGAAAATTCAGAAAATGTACTTCCTTCACTTTATTCAAGATGGGATGTGGGGTACTCGGGATGTGGAATAGTGAATATAATCTTAGATATATTCAATTCAGTGATTGCTTTGCTTAATTGCTCACTCTCTATATCTGTCTCTGTTTCTCTTATGTGTGTGTGTGTGTGTGTGTGTGTGTGTGTCTCCCTCTCTGTCTCTCTCTGCACTTTTAGAGGTAGCAAGTACTTACAGTCATACCCATGCCCCAATGAGAGATCAGAGGAAGACGTTAGTGAAGCAAAATATTGTTTAAGAGAAATGAATCTGACCTTTAAAAAACACAAAGTTTCCTATAATATTTTAAAATCCTGTAGTTTAAAAAACCTGTAGTTTATATTATAATATTGTTTAATTCTTCTGAGGATTGCTTTTTAAAATGGATGATACAACTCTTTACTTCCCTGCCCATGAGAGAAAGTACAAGATCTTAGAATGTTTATTGAGCACCCTGGGACACCTTTCTGAAGGAGAGGAGAAACTGGGGAGTGGCTTTACTCTGTTCAACAAGAATATTGTGAAGTCAATCTTCTGGAGTCCTATGCCATAGCAATGTTCTCAGTCACTGACCGACAGTCACACAGATTGATCCTCATTAAATACACAAACAATTATAACTTATTGCTCATAACCAAAGCTCTGGGATTACATGAATTTGTGTCCAATTTAAAGTGCTTCTTAATGAGTTAATATTCTCTTTGACTTTTGCCCTCCACCAGAGCTTACCATTTAGTTCATTTTAGCTCTCACTGAGGGATACTCAATTTCACTCTTGCAAGCAACAGGCTGACAATAAACATAAAAAATACATGGTATTTATTCAGGATAGGAATGAACAGTGAAGCGCCTTGGGCACTTTTAGCAGCTCATCTTTCAGTTACAGCTTCCTCCTGCTGTAGCTGCCAACTCACTGCTGCCACTGTTTCCACCTTCCCTCAGAAGCCCCTTGGTTTCTTTTCCCCAGAAGTCTCTATCCTCCTTCACTAGCTCTTTCTCCTTGACTATTATTGATCTCATGGCCTGTCCTACCTATCTCTACCACCCATCAACAAGGGAAATGGGAAGGGAAGACAGTTCTCACACAAAGTTAACAAATATTTTTGCTCAGATAGAAAGAGGGTACTTGACAACAAATACCAAAGATATCAACTGTCTTGGGGAAATCCTTGCTGAGTATAAATAGGTGCACCTAGTTAAAAGACATTAGATAGATAGATAGATAGATAGATAGATAGATAGATAGATAGATAGACTATATGTGTATGTATATGTGTATATGGTATAGCATCCTTAACCCTAATCTTAAAATATGAAATATACAATCATTTATGAAAGGAGAGCATCTATATGGCCTCATGTTGAGGTAACTGACATTTGTAATACATATACGTGTGTGCATGCATGTATACATATATACACCTATATATGTACATGTATACATATATACATAATCTTAAAATATTAAATACACAACTATTTATGGTAGGAGAGTATCTATATGGCTTCATGTTGAGTAGTTGACATATGTATTACATAGATACATACACATACAAAATATATACATATATTGGTATATGTATACATATATCTTACTACCTTGATACTTATAATATATTTATGTATTCTATGTTTATATTGCCATTGTATATGATACATAATACGATGTATATATTTTATATGTACATACATATATAGAATTATATATACAATTTATCTTAAGATTAGAGTTAAAATTCCAGTTATAGTCATAAATTATATGTATAATTAAAGATTATACAATTTATATTTTAAATCGTGAACTATATTTATAGATATTATAAATAATAAATATATTCATACATATGTAATTAATATCATTAACACATATCTTAAAATAAATATTTATTATATGTGTTTATATATAAAACCAGTGTATTTGTTGTATGTGTCTATATAAAGAAACATAATATACATAATATATATGTGTTTATATATAAAACCAGTGTGTTTGTTGTATGTGTCTATATAAAGAAACATAATATACATAATATATCAAATATAGCATTCGTAAATGTATTATTGCTATGAATACATATATAAATGTGTGTATGTGCCACACGCGTACGTGTGTGTATGTGTGTTTGTGTGTCTGTAGATGATGTTGGAACTATCTTGATGAGGCCACACTGATTTTCCATTATTAGCAAAGAGGGGAAAAATATTTCTTCTTATATCTCTGCTCACCAGAATAACAACCAACTTTCTGTTATTGGACACAAAGATGGCAAAAAGATACCATTTCCTTTTTTGCTCCATCTTGAACAAGAGAAGGTAAGTCATACACACAGAGAGAGCTGCTTACCTGCCAAGATGGAAGGAGAAAAGAATGAACTTGTAGTGCCAATTGTAAAGGTCAAGTGTTAATTTTACAGAAAGAAAGAGAGAAAAGAAACTTCTGTTCTGTTGTCCAAGAAGATCAAGAGGAGAATAGAATGTTCATGGTTTCTACTTGTCTGTCTTTACTTGAGAAAGAAGGTAAGATACACATAGGTAAAATAATAGAAGATTTAATAGACCGGAGCCTAAAATGGAGTTGTCCCTCAGGAGTCTGAAATGAAGGTGGAATTAAAGCATTAGGGATTCTAGTTCCCCTTACACAGAGATATGCAACGCCAGAGCAATGAACCTAGAGCAAACTGTGAAGGCAGGAAACAGATAAACATTGTTATCTCCAGACCTCCAGGATGTGGCCTAGAGGCAGTAAAAGATATGCTTCTCATCTTTGAAAGAAATTATTTTTCTACCCATCATTTAACATTTACCAAGTTGTTTAATTTTTTTTCACATGTCTAATTCTCTCATGTCTACTGTAAGTTACCTAAGGACAAGAGTATTTTTCTTTGTAGTCCCCATAGTTCTACTCCAGTACTTGGCATGAGAAACACTCAATAATATTTTTCTTTAATTGCTTGTTGGTTAGTGTTGTATTGATTCGTTGTTTTTCCTATGAGGGAGGGGATGGCTAAACGGTCTAGAGATTATACAGTAACTTACATTGTGATAAGACTTACTGTTTTGCAATTTTATCTTGATATTTTCCCCAAGTAATTATTTCTATCCTAACCAATTGACTGAATCTCTTTAACCTGACCTGGGAAGGGTTTTTCATCTGCTACTTTCATGTAAGCTAGAGTTTTTCATTCACTGTATCAGCACACTCAGTATGTGCCCTCTACTCTTGTGGAGAACAGTTGGAGGAAGGCGGTGCATTGGTTGTTTATTAAATGAATAGCTTTATATTCAGCTTTAGGCTCCTCAAGCATCACAGCAGTTGAATAGCTAATCCAGTGTAGGAGCTTGGTGAAACCAGATGTAGCCACTGAGATGAATTTCCAAAGGTCAATGAATTATACAAATAATGATGAATATCAATGTGTGTTCAACTAGCTCCTGCTTATTTAGTGGTAGAGAGATATCAGGGCTTTCTAGTGGAGTAAGACTATGAAGGAGAAACATGTCAAAGTTCACATCTTGAAGGAATATTCATTCAATTAGTACTTCATGAGAACTGTTTCTAACTTAAGTGAAAATTTCTAGGGAAATTTATATTAAGCTTGGTACCAAGCAAACCTTCATGTAGTTTGAAAACCCCTTCAACTCTAGTGCTTAGCACAATTCTGGGAACATGGTAAGCACTAAATATATGTTGTTATTTTTTCCTTCATTCACTCAGGTTTACCCTAAATAGTTTATTTATTCCCTGGAAATATATTATCTTTATTATCCTACTGGGGTTCTTCTATTCTAATGAGAAAGCAGGAAATCTGGGGGTCTTAGAGCACTGCTAAATCAGTATGAGTCATTAGAGTGACCTAGTAGCCAAAACACTTAAGCTGATCTTAGGATGCATTAATACAGCATCAATATCCAAAAAAAAAAAAAAGAGTTGGTAGTACCAATGGTCAATTCTGGGATCCTGAATCCAGAAGGATTCAGAAAAGAATCCAGGATTATGAAAGGACTTGAGTCTATGCTGTGTTTAGATCAGTTGAAGGAAACAAAAGACATTTAACCTAAAGAAAATTAAAAATGTAATGTACAGTGACAACTGTCTTCAAGTATTTGAATGTCTAGAGAGAGTGTGGCACTATGGGAAGAGCAGAAGCTCTAGGACCTCTATGACCTCTGGCAGGCCACTCAATGCTTTGAGTCTCAGTTTCTTTATTTGTAAAAACAAAGAGGGTAGACTGGATAATCTCTGAAACTTCCTCGGGATCTAGATCTTTGATCCTCTAAGAGGGATTAGACTTATTCTACTTGTATCCATGGAGGAGTTTCACAGAAGGTTTTAGTTCAAATCAGAGAAACAACATAATAATTACAGTAAAACTGTCCACACATGGAATAGATCTGTTTCACAAGATGGCTGTGAGAAAAGCACAAACTTGAAAGCCCCATGCAAATTTGTTATTAGTATCACTATTAGTATTATAGTATCACTATTACAGTGGTCATGCCAACATTGAGATCTTTGAACAAGAGCTAGAATTCCTTATTGAGAATGTTTCAGAGGGAAGTTCTGTTCAGGGGAAGGTTGGGCTACACAGTATCTGAGGTCCTCTTCCAGCTCAAAGATTCTGTGATTCATACTAAGGTTCCTCTGGAACCTGAGTCATGGAAGACACTTTATCTACTTTTGGACTTTTAAATAAACATTCAGGAAGCCAACATTAACTGAGTGAACGCAGATAGTAGCAGAGTCCTGGAAAGTTGCTTCTTCAGTTGTGTCCAACTCTTCATGACACCATTTTGGGGGTTTTATTGACAAGATACCAAAGTAGTTTGGAATTTTTCCTCCAGCTCATTTTACAGATAAGGAAACTGAGGCAATCAAGGTTAAGTGACTTATCCATTATTATACAGTTATTAAGTGTCTGAGGCCAAATTTGAACTCAGGAAGATGAGTTTTGACTCCATGCCCAATATGCTATCCAATTGCCATCTAGGTGCCCCCCAAAATTACTAGTAGTCAGCAATAATTAAGTCCTCACTATATAATTCAGTATATTAAAAAAAAACAACTCACTTTGAGGGACTTCATACCAAGCCACTCCATCTACATGGTAGGGAGCATTAATTATTTTTCTTTTTCATTGAGAGAGAGAGAGAGAGAGAGAGAGAGAGAGAGAACCTAATGGTCAAGCTATTTTAGAATCAAAGAAACACAGATCTGAAGGTGGAAGAAATCACAGAAACCATCTAATTCAATGACTTTGTTTTGCAGACAGGTAAACTGAGACCTAGGCAAGTGAAGTAATTGACCAAAGATTACATAGTAAGTACTAGAATTGACATTTGAACTTAGATCCTTTGACTCTAGAACCACTGCTCCAGTGGGTAAACAAGTACTTATGTAGCACCTACTATGTGCTAAGCACTTTCCAAATATTATCATTTTGGATCCTTGTGACAAACCTTGAGAGGCAGGTGTTATTATTATCCCCATTTTACAGTTGAGTAAACTGACACAAACAGAAGTTAAATGATTTGCCCAGGGTCTCACAGTTTGCAAGTGACTACAACTCAATTTGAAATCTGGTCTTCCTGATTCCAGGCCTAGTGCTCTATCAATTGCACTATTTATTTTTTTTGTGTGTATTTTTTGGGGGGGGAAGGTTAGGGCAATTGGGGTTAAGTGACTTGCCCAAGATCACATGGCCAGTTTTTTGTGTTTACTGTCTGAGTACTCTATTCACTGCGCCACTTAGCCTCCCCTTTAGTTGTATTTCTTAAGACTAAGGGATACCAAATAACAACCTAAGTACTACCTTGGCTTTGGCAAAATATTTTACCAGCCATAGAGGCATACTTCTAACACAAGGGATGGAAATTATCCAGGGAGATAATGAATAAGTATTGTACAAGAAGAGCATCTTAGGATGGGGAGGAGGAAGGGGGAAGGTGCAATCTGTGCTCATGGAGAAATGCTCCTTTGTGCATTGTTTGCAGCATAAGAATTGATCTGAGGAATAAGTATTCACCAGGCTGGGGCCTCCTCTGGTATGGCAATGAGGACATTAGAGAACTGCAGAACAGAAGTGCCTTGTCCCTACTTATGTCCTCTACCTACTTCGCCAAAGATACTTGAGTCTGGGAAATCCTAGTGTCATTGAGGCTGTGCTATGGACACCTCAACTGCAACACCACATCTGCTGACAGGTTACCAGGAAAATGGAACTATCTAGGTGGATATTTCATATTAATTTCCCCAGGGCATACCTAGAAAATAGTAGACACTCTATGAAACTCAGTCTAGTCTGTAGGTCTCAAGAATTAAAGTAGGAAGCTAGAGTAGAAAAGGTATTTGCTCCAAAATCATTTCTCTCCAAATGCAGCAATAGAGTATCTCCAGATATTATCTCCAGAGTGATTATAGATAATTTCTCACCTGGAGGTGGCTATATCCGTGAGTCTGGAGGACTTAGTTTTGAGAATATTGTTTGCACCTTTGGCAAAAGGAGGCAGGCTGTGATTTTGTTATCGCTATTCAAATTTACTCAGTTTGATGTGTCAGGCAATGTACCATGTGAAAGAATATTTTTATTACTATTATTATTGTACACTAGTGAAGTCCTTGACATTAAACAATTTAAATTAGTTCTGTGAATGTTACAGAAATGAAAATGGCCCATTGACCATCCCTTTCCCTAATTTAAAAAAAATGGCATTTAGTAAACCAATATCACAAAGTATAAAATCCTTGTTCCTATTTTGAGGAAGTCAAATTAAATATAGCCAAGAGAATGAAGTGAAATTTAAATGAACTCCACTAAAAACATAGCTCAAGGAAATTTCCCCACTAATTTCTACAAGGAATGTTTGTTTTCCTCAGCTCATGGCATATATACATTTGGGTTAATATGCCCAAAAAACACCATAGTGGTGGTGGTCCTGAATGAAATCATCATTCACCCAAATCTTACCCCCTCAATCTCAAGTTAATCAGAAAGTGACTCTGTGTGTGTGTGTGTGTGTGTGTGTGTGTGTGTGTGTGTGTGTGTGTGTGAAAGTAGAAAAACTCTGGAGGGTTACTTTTCAATTTTTTCCCACATCTGTATCCCTACTTTCAAATCCTCACCAAACTCAAAAACTAAAATCCAAGAATCCTTTAAGAAAGATTTGATAGGTTGTCAGAGAATATGAGGAATCTTGAAAATACTCACATCTCTCTCACTTCAAAATCCTCTATTACTCTTCCCTTATCATTTGATTTTCTTTCATTCCCTTAAAGAATTTGGTTCCACAATATGAAGACAGATTTAGAGGGGGCATTAGCCCTAGACAGAATTGAAGTCTTTTCTATACTGTATGAAGGTACCGTACTAGAGATAAAAACCATATTTTAGGAGAGCAGGAGGCTTTTTTTTTCCTCCCCCTCCTCCTTTTCTGTTAATAATGCACCAGATTTGTTTGGCTTCCTATTCTTTCCATTCTCACAATCTTTTTTTGTTCCCAAAGTGTAATCAAAATTCAGCCATTGGAATTTGGGCAGTACAACAGAATATCATGCCTTGAATGATATTTCCATACCAAGATCCAAAATTATTGGATTTGAGAAATCTCTGACTTGGTTTTAGAAATGACCACAGAGCTTTCATCTTTTAGCAACGGTGGATGGCAAAGTGCATTACAATGACCCATATGGCAGTGAGTTAGACTTCACATAGAAGTCATATCCTTCAAAACATTCTCTCATTTCCAGATTTTGGGGGGGGGGGGATGTTTCCAAAGTAGGCAGACTTTACTCCAAGATTCCCTTTAGAAAGTTTTCTCAAACTGCATTTGCCCATATTCTTCCCTCTGTAGTACTTTGATCATTAGGTTCACTTCTTTATCCTAGATGCTCCTCTCCCAGATGGAGGTCTTCTCTTTCATTTCTCCTCTTTGGCAAGAGGGGAAAAATAGGATAGAGGATAGGCTAGAAGCTCATCTGAAGATTGGTATAGAGTTTTTCAGAGAGGAGAAGAGAGTGCAATACAACTCAAGATTTTCTTTCTTGCCTTGTATGAGGAATAAAGTACTTGCAGGGGACTGAGGTATAAGCAGGGCTTAAGTTTAAGCAGAGGAAGGAATAGAAGAGACCATGTGCTTACCCCCTTCTTCCTTTGGGTGTTCTTTAATCATTTGCCCCCTCCAGAAGTTTGGGAAATAAATACCTTGGTTAAGATTCAAATAAACAATGTAGGATCATGTATACTCATCAAGTCCTTCTGGTTTCTCTTTTTGATCTCGGGTTATAGTTGAAGCTTACAAAAGTATATTAATGGAAAATATGTGGAAAATTCAGGAAGTCAGTGGTGGATTTTGTTTTAGAGTCTGTGTGAAAGTCAGTAGGAAGCTTAGGGGAAAAAATTGGTTGTCATGAAAGATTAAGTAATTTGGTTGGCGAGTCATTGCCAGTTTCTAAAGTGCCTCTGTGCCATCACCTTTGACATGCTCATAAAATAAAAATAAAGCTTCCATGTACTTATATTGTCTTCTTCCCTGAACTCAAAATATGGATGTGATTCATTTAATTTATATCTCTCTGGCAGGAAGAGAAACTTTCTGAAGCTTACTGGGGTGCTCTGCATATTTTATTAATCCAATGGTATATGTATGTCTTAATGACCTTGTTTTTTTTGGCCCTCTCTTAATAGAAGGAATGACTATTGAAGTAGATCAGAAGTGATTAGAGGTAGGCTTCTCAGTCTGGGTCTAAGAGACAATTAATTTGATTGGTCAGAGAGCAAAGTGGAATGTATTAATGTTAGTGTCAGTATCTCATACTTGGGGTTCCTCAGAGCTGATCCCCATCTTTTCTTTTCAATAAAGTTAGCGTTGCCAGTGTTAAGAGAGATTCTTAAAAAGAGGAAGGGGAAAGCCAGCAACCTGATCAGCTATCAGTGGTTCATCTCTGGTCAAAATCTTTCCTTCTTCTTCACTCCCCCAAAAAAGATAACATTTAAAAAAATATCCACATTATAAACAAGGGGGAATACACTATCCTTCTGCTCCCAGAATGTAAACATCTTAGGGGCAAATGTTTTTATCTTTTTGGTCACTGGATATCCAGAACCTAGCAGGATGCTTCACATAGAGAAAATATTTAATAAATGATTGTTGAATTGAATGGAATTTAGATAACTCTCAGTGGGCCAGGCTCTGACCTTGCCTTATACTTTACTCTCATAGACAATTTAAAAAGAGAAAAAATAATTCATTAAAGGCCAAGAATTGATAGGTGTACTCACATCCTGCAGATTTTTCTTTTTTTAAGACAAGATACTAAACAGCAATTTGGAACATTTCTCATATAGGGAAGGATTAATTGTGAGAACTCTTTTGCTGTTTGTCCTTCGTTCTTGAAGAGGACCTTGACATACACAACTGAATTGGAATTAAGAGAGGGAGGGTTGTACAGTCACCAGCCTCACTCTCTCCTCAGGACCACCTGGGTCTGGTGTCAAGATACAGAACAGGATGACTGGAGATGGCCCCAGAAGCAGTGGGAAATCTTGGCCTTTTTAAAGTAAGGTCTTTCCCGGGTCTCAGTTTGCCTCAGGCAATGCCCATGCCCATTCAGAAATTTAGGCTAGGTAAAAATGAGACAAAGCATAGCTTCTTTAACCTAGTCAAATAAATAAACAAACCTGGGAGGGAAAGACCCCCATTCATGGTTTCTGTCCAAAACAGAAACAATTGCTACTTTCCCTCACTTGGAGTCACCAAATTCAAACAATAACCAAATGAGGCTTGGGCTGGGACCCATTGTTGTCCAATCAATGAGAGCCAGAGTGATTTAGGTTTAAGGTCTGAGAGTACTAAGGTTGAACTCAAGGATAAGAAATAGAAGATTTTTAAAGAATTTACTTTTTTTCCCTTAAAACACTGCCATTTTTCAAATCTAATTTGGACTTTAAAACAGTCTGGGGTGTTGAGGATTAGTTAGCAATGGCTACAGTCTTTTTAACTGTCTTCTTCCCTCTGAACCAAAAGAAAGCTCTCCAGTGGGGATTCACAGGTGACTAGATTATGCTGATGCATTTGGCTTGAGTTAGATTTTTTGAAAAAAAGCAGAGAAATTGAAGAAAAGATTTATTCAAGGGCCATGTATCATCTCTTATGCACAGTTTTATGGGGTGATAATGGGGCACTTATTCTGCATTCTGATAACTCTAGGAGATTGACTTTCAGCAATAAATAGCTTTTTAAAAATACACAATGCAAAATTTCAGTATTTTAGTTAATAGTGTAGTGTCTTTAATTTGATTAATTTTTCCCAAAGGTGGAAATACTTTACTTTAAAAAAAAATAGTGCCTGGGCAATTGACACTTGGGAGAGTGATCTAGCAAATTTTAAGCAATGGTAGAACTAGTTAAGTTCTGCCTACTTCTGATGATTGCAGTGATGACTTCTTTATTCGGGACCCAAAGTCAAATTTGCTTCTTTGTAAAGAAACCACTGGACTGACAGCACACAATAAATCATGTCTAACAACATGCTGGAAAACTGGCAAGAGACAGCTTGTACAGTGACAAATACAGCTGACAACAAGTGTACACATCTGTTTGGTCGGATTTACGAGGAACGAATGCAAACAAGAAGGCAATGTGTGCATCAGTTTTACATGAGACTTTAAAGCCGCTTTTCTTTCAGCCCAAATCACAGAAACATAAGGAATACATATTAGCCCCCAAGATTTATTTATTATAAGCACAACGAGATTACAAATGGCCTGTGAAGATTAGCATTTTGATTATCAACGGCTGCTCCAAATATCTGATGAACTGATATTAGAATAGTTCTTAAACATACTGATTAAAGACACATTGCAGCTGCTATTTTTAACACTTGCTTATATTCAGGTGTAAATCAGGTTTTGAAGCCTATTCCTAAACCTTTACATGGGAGGGGGGAGGAAGAAGAGAAGAAGAATGAAACGAAGGAAACAAACTTAGAGGATCCTTCTTTACGCATAGTCTTCTCAAGGAGACAAAGATCCAAACCATGATTTCCCTGGAAATTTACTTTTGACTTAATAAATGAATTTTGAAGGAAGGTCAACAGATTCAAACTCTCCTAATTAGCTGCTCAAGTAGTTTGTGCAATAATCAAGGTGCCCTCTGATAATTTATCATACAACTTGACTGCAATTGCTAAGGATCCCTCTGTACTCAATCTAGTAATGATTCAGACTTCAACATAAGGAGTCCAAAGAGCTAGCTTTCTTCCCCTCCCACAGTAAATTTGTGCCTAAGGCAGCATAAACTATGCCTGGGGCAAATGGCTTAAGAGAAGCCCTCCACTCATTTTATTTGACAAAGCACTGAAAAGTGGAGTACTCATCTGATAGTCTGGCATTTCACTAATTCTTCTTACTAACTAGGTGCTAAATTCTAGTATTTCGACATTTCAATGCTAGTGAAAGATTACCTGTCTTTTCAGCAACCTCTAAATTAGGGTACTCTAGGCCAAAGCTTTGATCACTACCCCACCACCACCACCACTACCACCTTCTAAATTACCTTAATCTTCTTCAAGGTCATTTCTAGAAAAATTACCCATCCTGATTATTTGATTATTCAAAATTCAAAAATTGTTCAAAATAGTTTCTCTCCTTCCCCTCTCTAGAAGATTCTGGTGATTCTAGATTTCTTGCTCACTTCTCATGCCTTTAGAACTACATGCATTTCTTCATCTGCATTTGGCAGTACCCTGGTAATCACATGAATAGTAGTTTATTGGCAGAAAAAAAATATCTGAAACTAATGAACCACTTAGACGGGTTCATTCCTCCATGGGACTCAAAAAGGGGGCCTTAATGGTGACTGTACCTAGTGGCAGGTCTGTACTCCTCCCTAGCTCCTAAATCCTATCTCAGGGTCATGACCTTAGTCCTCCCATAATTCTTCGCTCCCCAACTATTGTCCAGAAACAGATATCCACCAGTTGTAGTTCAAAGCTGTCACTCCCACTGAGCAGCTGATACTTTTCTTGAAGCAGTGAAACATTGGTTTAATGACACAACATACCTGAAAATAAAGGTCAAAAAGAAAATTTACAGTCTCAAAATATTTAACCATAAACAGCAAAGTTTCACTAATCATACCTTAAATAAAGTTGTATAGAGCTATTATTGAATAGAGTTATTACTCTTGTATTATAATCATAGGATAGTTAACAATAAAAGTTTATTAGATTTAACATTCTTTAACTTCTTCTTCCCTAGGTTAATCTCCTTCTGGTGTCAAAATCAATCATTAGAAAATTAAGAGGGGGGAGGAGCCAAGATGGAAGAGTAAAAACAGCTTGTCCAAGGCAGTCTCCCCCCAGATTACCTCCAAACTATGTAAAATGGGACTCTGAACAACTTCTGGAGCCCCAGCACTCACAGAACGACACAGAGAAGCTAACCTCCCGCTGAGGATAGCCCAGCAGCCCTGCAGGAAGGAGCAGCGCAGCACTATGGGAGCTGGCAGTGCAATGTGCAGTGCAGAGCCAAGCACAGGTCTGCCTGAGACGCGGTTTTAGCCCCAGGGCAGCTGGCCCGGCTGGAGGGACCCAAACACCAGCAGCTGTGGTGATTCCAGAATTATCAACATAGACACTCCTAGGACAAAGTGAGAGGTTAGTGCCCTATGGAATTTGGGACCAGTATTTGGGGAATGCATCGGCTTCCTCCCCTGGGGGCCAGAAGCCGCTGAGGAGACATGCCATTTTATAGTTTTCAGAGGCAGCTCCAGCTCCTGGCCTGCTAACTGTAGGGGGATACAGCAATCAGTCTTGGGGGATAATCGCTCTTGCTTTAACCTCCCTGGATCTGGATTGTGATCTGGGGTGGAGGTCGTGGGTGGGTTTCCAGTTTGCCAGAAACGGAAGTTGTCCCCCCACAGGTTCAGGATGTCTGGTGGCCCAGCCACACTGTGGCAACAAGCCCAAAAGTCAAGTAATTAAGTGGCAACATGCCAAGGCAAAGGAAACAAATTAAACTGAGAAAAATGCAACCTTAGACTCCTATTTTGGGGGCAAAGAGGATCGAAGCATAGAACAGGGGGAGGGCTGTGAGGTCAGAAATCCTGCTCCAAAAGCCCCAAAGGAAAATATGAGCAGGTTATAGGCCATAGAGGACCTTAAGAAGGACTTTGAAAATCAAATAAGAGAAGTGGAGGAAAAATTGGGAAGATAAGTGAGAAGGATGCAGGAAAAGTATGAAATGAGGGTCAACAGTCTGACTGAGGAAAACAACACCTTAAAAAATAGACTAACTCAAATGGCAAAGGAGGCCCAAGAGGGCAATGAGAAGAAGAATGCCTTAAAAAGCAGAATTTGCCAGATGGAAAAAGAATCTCAAAAGCTCACTGAGGAGATTCATTCCTTCAGAGTTAGACTGGAGCAAATGGAAGCTAATGACTTTATGAGAAATCAAGATGTTGTTAAGCAGATCCAAACAAATGAAAGATTAGAAGGCAATGTGAAATATCTCATGGGAAAAACCACTGACCTGGAGAATAGATCCAGGAGAGACAATTTAAAAATTATTGGACTACCTGAAAGCCATGATCAAAGAAAGAACCTAGAAATAACCCTTCAAGAAATTCTCAAGGAAAATTGCCCTGATGTTTTAGCTCCAGAGGGCAAAATAGAGGTTGAAAGAATCCACCTATCACCTCCTGAAAAAGATCCCAAAAAGAAAACTCCCAGGAATATTATAGCCAGGTTCCAGAATCCCCAGATCAAGGAGAAAATACTACAAGCAGCCAGGAAGAAACAATTTCAATATTGTGGAAACACAATCAGAATAGCCCAGGACCTGGCAGCTTCTACACTGAGGGATTGAAGGGAATGGAATATGATATTCCAGAGGGCAAAAGAACTGGGAATGAACCCAAGGATCACCTACCCAGCAAAACTGAGTATTTTGTTTCAGGGGAAAATATGGTCATTCAGTGGAAGAGAGGACTTTCAAGCATTCTTGAGGAAAAAAGCAGAGTTGAATAGAAAATTTGACATCCAGACACAAGAAGCAAGAGATGCCTGAGAAGGTAATCAGGGAAAAGAAATCAAAAGGAACTTAACAGCTCAGTATGAAAATAATGGAAGAAGGGTGTATGGCCATATGAATACATATGTGAATGTGTGTACCTATGTTTACAGTTATATATGGATAGAGGGCATAGGTTGAATTTGTTGGGAAGGGAGGATACTCAAGGGGTGAAATTATGAGATGAGACAGGAAAATGGTAAGAGGAGATGGGGAGAGACAAGGTAGGGTAAACTATCTCATGTAGAAGAAGCAAGGGAAGTGGCTGCATGGGAGGGGAAGAATAGGAAGACCAAAAAGCAAAACCACATTCTCATTGAATTTGATTCAGGGAGAGAATGACATACATACTAAATGGGATATCTCAACCTGCAGCAGAATAGGGGGAAGGGGGATGAGAGGGGGGATGATGGATGGGAGGGCATTCTTGAGGGGAGGGGAGGTTGGAAGTACCCACTATAGAAGAGGGACAGGATCAAGTAGGGAATGGACCAGGAAGGGGGTGGGATGGGTGGGAGGGAATTATAAGCAGCCTTGTACAACATATCTATTATGGTGAAGTTTTGCATAGCTAGACATATACAACATATACTAAATTACTTATCTTCCCAGAGGGAATGGGTGGAAAGGGAGGAAGGGAATGGATCTGAAATCCGAGGTCTTAAAATTAAATGTTTCAAATATATACATACATACATACATATATATATATATGTACATATATATATACACTATTATTAATACTCTTTTGCTTGTAATGAGGAGATAAGATATGCAGGCATTGGGGTACAGAGATTCACCTTCCTCTAATGGAAAAGTCAAAGGGGGTATGGGAGAAGATATGGGAGAGAGCAGATTGGAGGAAGTGATATCTTGTGGGACTGCTATTCTGGGAGGGCGGGTAGGGGAAAAACGGGGGAACTCAAAATCTGGCGGAAATGAATGATGTAAAACAGAAGTTAACAAAACATTTGTTTAAAACAAAGAAAATTAAGAAAATAGTTATATTCTGGAACTCCACATACTGAATATATGGGGTGTTCAAGAAGGAGTAGCACCTCTGTTGTAAGGACTTGCCAAGCTTTATTCAGGGCTGTTCATCTACCTTTGGTGTCCACCTACAACACATCTCTCACCTTTGGCTCCAAGAGTAGCATGCTGTAGCAAGAGTAGTAGCTATAGCATGCTCTGCAGCCACACCCCGAGTAAAACTGTCTCTGCAGATGGGCTAAACCAGGTTGAGAGTAAGTGTCAGACCTCCAATACCATTGGTGGGTTAGGGGAATGTCTACCCCAAATATGTGAAGACTCCCCCAGTGGAATGGACACATGAGAATAATTTGTTCCAATGACCATGAAGGCAGATGACCCAAGCATTATGGAACACTTAGAGCTTGGTCAGACATCAAAGAATCCAAGTTCACCCACTGCATCGTGGGTCATCTCTTGTCATCTTGAATTTTGTCTTGCCTCTGGACTTAAATAACCCTGGAAGAGAGAGTGAGGCTGACGACTTTCTACAGCTCTGTCTCATATAAATCCAGTTCACACATTAGTAAAATATCATAATATGATATCATTGATCCTCTTCAAAAATGAAGGATGAACAACCAGCTGCCATGCACCAAAGAGGGAAAGAAAAGGAAAGGGAAAAAGGAAAAAGAAAAGTGTAAAGAAAAGAGAAATTTATGAATCAGAAGAAGAGAAAAATGTTCCATTGACTTATGCCTTTTGGTTTACATGAATTTTCTAACCATTCTTTTCCTGTTTTGTAAAAGATTCTGAGTAATGCATCTGTCACTAATGCTCTAGGCAGGCCCATGACCTTGCTTGTAGATAATTGTTCCTTTAGATTACAGCACACTCTAATCTGTTAAATGTCCAGAGCCATATTTCATATATATATATATATATATATATATATATATATATATATATATATACACACACACACATATGTATGTATGTGTGTATATATGTGTGTGCATATGTATATATGTGTGTATACATACATAAATACATATATAATATACATGTATATGTATATTTGATACAAATAATTTTCCCCATTCATCCACTTTCCTTCTTATCCTAGATGCATTAATGTTGTCTCTGCAGAAGCTTCTCAGTTTCAAAAATTCAAGGTTATCTATTTTATCTTTTGTAATTTCTTCTATTTCTTGCTGATTAAGAATATGTTTCTTACAGAAGATTCTGGAAAGATGACAGAGTAGGGCAGCTTTCAAGATTTTCCTCAAAAAAAAGAGATAAAACAGCTCTTCAGGGCAAATGTAAAATAGTAAAAAATAATAAAAGAAAGGGAAGAACAGGGGTCCCCCTGAGAAAATCTAAAGTCTAAAGAAACATCCTGGGATGAGGTTAGGTCCCTTTGTAAAGTAAACACCTCTGGACTATGGTCTGCTTAAATAATAAGCAGCAAGCCGGGGTTTAGCTGTGTTGGGAGGCTACCTCAGTCCCAACCAGTGGAACTTTTATCCCCAGGACAGTGAAGAGAGTTGGGTGTCTGAGCTGGGGAAGATTCTGGACTTGTAGCTGAATATCTCATACCCAACAAAACTAAGCATAATCCTGATTGGAAAAAAATGGATATTTAATGAATTGTTAGACTTACAGGACATAAAAAAGCCTGAACTTATTAGAAGATTTGACATATAAAAGATTGATACCAAAGACTAATTACAAGGGACTCAATAAGAACAGACTGTTTACTTTTAAAGTATGTGAAACGTAAAATGTATGTCTAAGATTATTATTGGTAATGGAGCAGTTCATAAGAAAAATTGGGGTAGACCTGAGTATAATATGACTTCAAAAAATAAAACCATTCAAGAACAGCCTAAAAAGAATAGTTATCTTATAAAAATGAGGTGCCAGAGTAAGAACTGATATGGAGGAATTAGATGGGGGAGGAGGGCTGGTAGTTCTAGAAGCCTACTTTCATGGGGAATGGGTTCAAGAGGGAAAAATACATATACATCTAGAAAAGTATGAAAGTTTTCTACATTCAGAAAGAAATAAAACACTAAAGGCATAGAAAGGGGAGAAAGGATAAGAGAGGGTTCTTTGGAGTGGAGGCTGAGGGAATAGGTTAAAGTGGAATATAGAAGGGTGTTTAGATTAATAGGAATGGATCATTAAAGATTAATGGAGGTATGATTGGGGGTGGTAGGATAAGTAACAGGAAGGCATGGTAGAGAGTAGAGGAGTTGGAAGGGATAGGAAATAAGTGATATACAAAAAAGATTTAAAAAACAAAGATTGGGTGTAGAATCTCTTAGGGAAAGAATATATTTATATATGTATGTACATATGCATGCATGTATGTAAGTACATACATGTATGTGTATATCAGTATTTCCATATGGTAGGGGAAGGGGGAAAAAGAACAAAGTAAAGAGTATAAAGAAGAGAACAAAAGAAATCCTACAAGAAAGCAAAGAAAAAATGGACAGCTTTCAACATAACACATAGCATTTAATATGTAGGCTTTTTGATATGGTAATGTATTGCTATATATTCTGAAATCCTCTCTGACATTCTATTATGTACATGATATGTTTTTTTCTTTTTTATTTTATATTTAAGTTTTAATATTTATGTTTGTTTCTTTTTTCTTTTTATTATATATTAAGTTTTAATATTCAAGTGTGAAAGAAAGCAAGATAAAAAAGAATATATCTCTTACCTATGGCTGTGAGAGGTATATATTATGTTTCTTTTAAAATTTATAGTATGATCTATAACACTGAGCTCATATATTCATTTAGAAGCATTATAGAGTTGGTATAAGTATAGGTCTAAGCTTATTTTCTGCCAAACTACTTTTCAGTTTTCCAATCAGTTTTTATAAAATATGGAGTTTTTTACCTAGGTAGTTTGTGTTTTCCACTTTATCAAACACTGAATTATTGAGTTTTATTATTTCTGAATCTCCTTTTTCTAGCCTGCTTACTGATCTGTCTTTCGATCCTTTAATCCAGACTACATGATTTTGATAACTGTTGCTTCACAATATAGTTTGAGGTCTGAAAGTGTTATCCCACCTTCATTCATCATTTCCTTTTACATTCTAGATCTTTTAGCTTCCCAAATGCTATTAGAAGCTCTTTCATAAACTAATCCTTAGTGATATGTACAGAGTAGAGTTTGAATTCTGACTGTGGCTTGCTTGTGTACTTCTTATATACAAGGAGATAGTAAATTTACTAGTGATAGCAGGTAAAGATTTCAAGAACAGCCATCTGAGTCATGATTATGGACAAAGCAGTAATTTGTGGAGGCTGGATTGATTACTCTAGAACTAGATAGATGAACAAGGACAAAAAGGCAATAATACTATATTAGCAACTTTAATGGATATGTATGTGTATGTGTGAAAGAAAGTGAAAGAGAATAAAATCAATGTCTGCCTTTGGGTGTATATAGAACCATAGAAAATTGTAGCTGAAAGGGACCCTAAAGATCACCTCGTTCTGCCTAATCTTTTTCCAAAGAGGAAACTGACACCCAGAAAGGGAATGCTTAATTCATAACAAAGATTTTTAGTGAAATAACAATGTAAATAAAGTAACAATATAGCATTCCCTTTTTCAAACTTTATGGTACTTTCCCACAAATATATAAACACTCATTGGGCAGAGGAGATGTTCACAAAAGCCATATGGTAAGCATCTACAGATGAGGGATCCCACACAGAGAAAAGACGTGTAATCAGGGCACATGCATGCAAGGTTAGCCCATGGCTCCATTAGTACCAAAAATAAAAATAAACAAAACAAATGACAAGACCTCTGCCAAGGATTTATTGTCTGCTTATCTCAATTATGTAGTGCCTTCTGCTGTTCACCAGTGGACATTGGCTTTCTGTTCCAGCTTGTCATCAACTCTAACTCTTTTTACTCTGTACAATCTAAGGAAATGGCAGTTATCACTTTTTCATTAGTTCTTCTGACTACCTTCATCATCCAATGGGCAGGTGAGGAAGGCACTACAGTGTTCTGCCTCAAGAAGAAAAGTTGTGCATTTTGGGCACTTTTTAAATATGAAATTGAGAAATACAGAATAGAAAAAGGAAGATTACATATGAAACCATAAATCCCCATCATATATAGCTTGCTATTTACATTTTGTATTAATTTTAACATGGTAATAGCAACACTTCTCTGGCCCTCTACTGAACTTCCTTCTCCCTTCTATATATTTTTTAAAATGTTTCCTTTGTAGTTTTTTCGTTCTGGTGTCTAGGAAGTAGTTAGTGGCAAAATGGATAGGAAACTGGGCCTGGAGTCAGAGAGACTTGAGTTAAAGTCTGGCCCTCAGACTCTGCATTGCCCTGGGCAAGTCACTTAACTATCTGCCTGTTTTCTCAATTGTAAATTAGGGATGAAAATAGCGCCTAATCATAGAGTAGTGAGCATCAAATAAGATAATATTTGTAAAGTACTCAGCAGAGTACTTGGAATATTTAATATATATTTAATATAATCATTTGGGGGGGCAGGGGGAATCATTATTATTCCCCACTTGTCCCCACAACTCTCTACTGAAAACACACACACACACACACACACACACACACACACACTCTATGATGAAATCAGGTTGCTCCCCTGACCACTGCCTCATAAATAATAGGTGTCATCCCCCAGATTTCCTGATTCTAAGAACAATGCCTGTGTTTTTTCCTGTTTATGTAATATAGATTGCTTCTCTCCCAGACTAAATCCCCAGTTTTTTAGTTAAAAGTCAAAGCATCAACAGCTACAATGTTCAGTTACATCAGTCTCTGCACAATAGCTACATACTTGTCCTCTGCTGGCTCTTGTGAATCTCATGTGGAACTATAAATGATGATTTTGGTACCCAGAGCAAGCAACATATTCAGTTCAATTGATAGAAACAGTTCAAAACACATCCCAGACAAATAGCATAATCTGTACCTCTAAAAAGTGTTATAATTACTTATGTGAAACTAATTTAAGAAGTATTTAAAATAAGTTCTATTAGTCAAGCTTGGATTTTAGTTACTCTAGTGTATAGCTTCTATGTTTTTGAAGGTAAGTATATGTTTAATTTTCATACCCTTTACATTTCACTGTCCTAGACAGTGTATATCTACACTTTAGTTATGATTTTGGATAGGCCAAGAAAGTTTTGGTTTGTATTTCATGTCCTAATTGCTGTCAGACCCAATCAAACATACAAGACAGATTTTATGATGTCTTTTAAATTACAGAAACTCAGGTCAGTCTCTTCAGCCATTTTATATGGTCCTCTCTGGTCTCCTTTGCTCTCAGCATCTTCTCAAGGATAGTTTTACCAAAATGCCTTGGAAACTTGGCCTCTGGCCTCCTCTTTATCACTGATATCATACATCAAGGTTTGAACAAGTATACTTGACAGAGACCTTAACATCATCTTCATTCAAATCTGTAGAAAACTAGTGTATTAGCAAGCATCCTAGCACAACCAGGATGTCCTGCTAGCACAGGTTCTTTAATCTGCTTTTCTAAAGGAAAGACAGCTTTAAAGGGGTCAACAATCTAACTTTAATTAAACATATATAACTCATTCACTAGTTCAGGGGAAAGGTCAACACTCTTAATGTGGAGAATACAAATAGAGAAATTAGCACAGAGGTCCAATAGACAGGGCTCCTACTGTCTAAACCAAGTAATAGATACACAATCACCAGACCAGGAAGCACCAACATCTGCATTCTCAAAGCCAGGGGGCTCCTCAAAAATGGCTACCCAGAGTCTCATCTGGCCTAATCATAAAGAAACATCCTTCCCATGAATGAACCCCAAAGTAAAATACCAACTTCCCAGTATATATAGTTTTCAAGAAATATGCTCAAAGCCAGAATGCATCATAACCTACATGATTCAGCACAGCTGTGAATTACCAGGGCTCAAAGGCAATTGATCCTTCAGATGTTTACAATTTAGCATGAGCCTGGGAAACCTCACTCCAGAAAGAAAAACAACAAAAATCCCACCTTGCTTTCACTTACAGCAAGTGGCATGCATAATATTTGAGCACATAACTAAATATGGTATTTTAGGGTCAAACTGTCAGCAGTAGCACTCAAATCTAGGTTCTCATTCCCATTCTTGCCATAAATATTGTTATTGTTCAGTAATTTCAGTTGTGTCTAACTCTTCATTACCTTATCTGGGGTTTTCTTGGGAAAGATACTGGAGAGATTTGCCATTTTCTTCTCCAGCTCATTTTATAGATGAAGAAACTAAGACAAACAGGGTTAAATGACTCACCAAAAGTCACACAGTTAGCAAGTGCCTGAGGCTAGATTTGAACTCAGGAAGATGCATCTTCCTGACTCCATACCCAACACTTTTCCACTGTATCATCTAGCTGTACCCAGTAAATATCAGAGCAGTCCCTATGACAGGAAGAAATGGTCACTAGATATAAGTGAAAGATTACTGAATACAAAGAGATTCTAGCTTTTGAGACTTTTAATGTTGGTCACCAATCATCCCTATTGGTCTAATTCAAAGAGAGCTTTTGCACCTCAGTACAAAAGCACCAAATTAGAAATATTATTTATAATAATTGCTTCCATAAAGACTCCAGCTCAAGACAGTAGGGATTAAAACAATGCCAAGATACAATCACACTAGGATACACTAAAATAGAAATTCTCCTAAAGGGCTTTTAATATTTTTAGCCTTAATTTTTATCATATAATCCTAACATCCATTTTCTGCTTCTCTTATTATATGCATTTACCTAGTTTTTTAAAATAATATTTACTCAAATGTCATGTATTTACATAATTAGCATAATTACATCTAAGTACATAATTAGTGTAAATACATATAATTGCATTATTATAACATGCAATGATCTTGCTTTTATTTAAGCCTTTTCAAAGTTTACAGGCAAAATCTATATACTGGGCAAGCATATTAGACAATTATTGACATTTGAAATTTTGGTCTCTAATTGATTCAACAAAATACCTTAACTGGTATTTGTATATAAGTCTTTAAATGAAGATATCTAGTTTTTTGGAAAGTATTCCAAGGCAGAAATACCTGGAAAAAGATATATAGTTTTCTTTTTCTTCTTTTAATTTTGGTAGGTCAGCAGAATAAACGGATTTGTATGTAGATGTAAAACATGACTTTGGTTGTAAATTTCATTCTGATAAAAATTAACAAAACTGAAGTGAACTATGTAATTCAAAAATAATATACTTTGATGAAAATGCTGCTTGTCACCTTAATTATCCTGATGCTACCAGATGCCAGAATAAAAACAAAACAAAACAAAAAAAACCTTAATTTGTAATCCTTAAGTTGATAAAGGATGATATTCAGTAAATATAATAATACTCCACACCTGAAGAAATACAGTCTTTTTCTTGTTGGTCTTACTGTCTCTAGTCTTTATAAACCAGTTTAGGACCTTTTCACTAAAATCATTTCATTCCATTTTTGCAGTCTTATAATAAATCCCAATTTATCTTCCAGATCAAAAGTTAATTTCTATCTGAATGACTATCCAGACCCATCGTAATCTAGCTCTGACTTCCCTCTGTTTCCCTAACAATACCAAACATGGATTCTGGACAGCATATAAAGTTTCAGAGAATATCATCTTCTTGCTTTTACTATGCTTTTTTTTCCCGTTTTCCCACAACACGACTTTAACTCTGGTGTCTTACATGGATGAGAGTAATTTTCTTTTTCCATTTCTGCCAAGATAAATCATTCATAAATTTACACCTTACAGCACTTCTTCAGGAAGCCTTTACCTTGTGAAAATAGCCTTACTTGATCTATTAATATGACTCCTTGACTACTCCCTACTTTCACATTCATTATTTATAATGTCTATATATTTTCCTCTCTTATTCTGGTAGTTTGAAATTAATCTTACTGAGGACAAGGAACATATACTCATTAAGGACATTTTTCTGGATGTTGAAGCTAGCTTGTAAAGGCTTAGAAGAGCTGATAGTTAAATATTCTATGTAAACATTTACACTTTGGAAATAATCAAGCACTATAAATCAGGCTCCATTTATTTTAATCTTGATGATTGTCTAGACTCAAGAGAGTGATGGAGAAATTTAATAATGCACATTAAACTTAAAAGTTTGTTGTGCTACATCTCTTTTTTCAAAGCTAGTTCTCAAATATTTATGAGTATCCCCTTGCAAAACTAAAGTGTTCAATTCCTATAAAGCACAAAAGGAAAGGGTACTGGATTTCAAATCAGGATATGGATTTGAATCTTTTTTTCTATTAATCTTCTGTAAAATGAGGAAACTAGCCTAGAAGACTTGCAAAATCCCTTCCAGTTCTGGATCTATGTTAATATAATCCAGAGTTTCTTGAATTGGTATTCATGGAACTTCAACAGTGTCAGTGAGATTGGAAAGAAAAAAAAATCATCATTTTAGCTAACTACTAGCTAAAATAGATTGTTGCCCTTAAATATAAATATATCAATTATAAATCATTCTGAGAAGGGGGTCTATGGCCTTTACTGGATTACCAAAGTGGTCCATACCACATTAAAAAAATTAAAAACTCATGCTATGATTTTTGTTTCTTTTTTTCTACTGGACCTGAGATTTCATTCTACCTGTACAAATTATCATTTGTTTTATGACCCACACTCTTAGAGAAATTTCTGAGGCACTCAGAGGTTGAGTGACGTAACCAGGGTAATATAAACAATGTATGTCAGGATGAACCAAGGTCATCCTGACTCCACAGAGAGTTTTCAATCCAGGATATGACGTTGCATGTGATTCATTTTACAAAACTGGCTAAAGAAAGTTGTTCAGAAACATTTAACTATAAAAAGTTGATAGTGTATAAATTGATAAAGTCCTATTTCCTAAAGAAATCCACTCAATTCCCATTCCTTACAACCAGGTCTATGAGTTAGAAGATGTGTTCCGGAGAGTTGGTTAAGATATACCTATAGGCTAAATGACTTGCCAATGGCTAGGAAGTTTCAGAGACAGTATTTGAAGCTAAGCCTTCCTGACAGCCAGTCCAGTATTGTATTTATCACTCCAAGCTCCCTCTACAAGAATAGGAGTAAGGAATAGGCCTGTGATTTCATTAATATAGAGAACTCCCAAGTAAGGAAAAAAAAAGACTCCCTACAAATACAGGCTAGTACTGCCTCTACAACTTAAAGTCTCAGTTCTTCATGAAAATCTTCACATCAATCACTGAATTCTGGACATGATCCTCCTCTCTTGCCCAATGGAACTTCAGATTATGCCTCTAGAATGCAGGCTTACGAAAGTTTGTCTTGGCTAGAACTAGGTTTCCATACCACCTCCCCTACAACTCCACACAATTATAATAGTAGTGAAATTTGAAGATCCATTTGTATTGCTAAGATAACAGATACTTAGCACCTAGTTTCAAATTAAGCCTCTGTAAAGAAACAGGGAGTATGAACCCCAGTTGCTGATGTAACAGGAAGGGGCTGAACAGAGAGGAGCTATACCGTATATAAGGAAAAGCCAAGCTGGATAGACAAAATCTCCTGGGGTAAGCATTGTAGAGGCAGGGCAGCTGCTGCTAGAGTGAAGACTGAACTGAGAATTGAGAAGAACTGGGAAGAGGAATGAGAATTGAGAACTGAGACAGAATTTCTTGGAGCAAGCCACACGGTGGCTGGATAAAGTGATTTTGATTTTGAGAACAGAGCTTATGGTGCTAAAGACTTCTGAGGGCCAGCTGGAGATGCTGAGGATTTCCAAGGGCCAGTCAGAGTTGCAGAAGAAAGGAAGCATGACTGTAGTGCCGGTACTTTGTACAAATGTTGTTGTGACGCTGTTAATGTGTATGAATGTTATTGTGGCCTTGTTAATCTTTGTCTTCCCAGGAACAGAGACTGTGAAGGATTTGAGATGGACTGGACACTGTGAGCCCCAATGTGGCACAGGAACTACATGGAGAGCTGGACAAGGAGCTGGGAGCTGTCTACCTTTGAATTCAGGTAGCAATTGGTTAGATACAGGCAGGATCTGGGACCATGGAAGAAGAACCTTGGGAGCTGAAAGCCTGCCCCACATCAAGAAGAAAAGACCTCTCTGTGGTTACTGAGAAGTGACTGATGAAACTGATTGAGTAGTGACTGATAAAATTGACTGAGTAGTGATTGATGAAATTGTCTGAGTAATGACTGATGAAATAGGATACTGAGTAGTGATTGATGAAAGTGTAATTTACTTGTGACCTAGGGGTGGATGGCTTTTGTATTTTCCACTACCCGTTAAGAGGGTACTCAGTAGTGACTGTTGAAATTGTAACTTAATTGCACCCTATGGGTGGAGAACTTTGACTTTTGTACTTTGTGACCCTTAAGGAGGAAAGTCTCCTTAAGGATGATTGCATGATTGAGTTACTAAATGATTGAGTTACTAAATTATTGTACATTATTGGAAAACTATGTGACCCCTTTGGTGAAAACTATGTGGCCATTTTAGTGATAAGTTATTGAGTTGTGACGTGGTGAATGCTGTATTTTGCTTTTCTGTGATAAGTTGTAACATTGTGAATGCTGTACTTTGATTTTCTGTGAATGTTTTGTTCTTATTCGTTATTGAATAGAGAGTTTGTTATACTATATAATCAGAACCTTGAAAGATGTTCACAGCTGCAGTCCTCTGGAAAGCTGCTCATGTTTGGTTTTACATTGTGGCATAGGGGCAGGATTACATTGTATAGAGACTTTGTTTGTTCCAGGATCCATGACCATTTAGATTGAGATTGTAAGGTCGAGGATTCCGGAGAGGTGGAACGTAATGGGCAAGCACAGAAGTAGTTCACAACTTGTTTCAGTTATTGAATTAACACCTTGTTTTAGTTCAAGTTTTCTTTTGAGCTTTGTGTCAAGTAACAGAATGTGTAAACCCCACAGTATGTAAACCCTAGAACTCATCAACTCCTGCAATAGGAAAGGGGGGAGAAGAAGACTCTTATGTTGGCAGAGTCAAGAAGGAGAAAACTTGTGGTATCCCAGCATTCTGTTTGCTCTGTCTGTTGATATTTGTTTGTGATACTTTGTACAAAAGCCCTGGAACCTCACTGGAAGCACTGAAAGAGGATTTTCTGGTTGTATGTTTAAATAAGTCCTAGAGGAGGGTTTTGGAGATTCTGGGACTTTACTGATGATTTGTATTGACCTCTTTGACCTTGTTTGTGGGTCTTTGTTGATTTCTGTGTTGATGATTTGTGCTGACCTTGTTTGTGGGTCTGTGTTGATTTCTACACTGATGATTTGTGTTGAGTTCTCAGACCTTGTGGGTAGTTCTACGTTGATTTCACAGGCAGATAGTGAATTGATGATGGTGCTGGCAATGTGCATGAATATTACTGTGGCTCTGTCAAGCTTTGTTTTCCCAGAAACAGGAACTGTGAAGGACTTGAGGTGGACTGGACACTGTGAACTTCAATATGGAATGGGAACCAGATGAAGAACTGGACAAGGAACTGGGAGCTGCCTGCCTTTGAACCCAGGTGACAGTTGGAGCTGGGACCATGGAAGAGGAACCATGGAAGCTGAGAGCCAGCCTCAAGTCAAGGTGAAAGACTTTACTTAGATACTGTGTACTGACTGAGATTATAATTTACTATGACCTAGGGGTGGAGTACTTTGACCTTTGTACTTTGTGATTGAATTAAGGATTTTGTGATTGACTAAATGAATGTACTTTGTTGAAAACTATGTGACCATTTTCATGAAAACTATGTAGCCATTTTAGTGATAAGTTCTTGAGTTATGACATGGTGGATGCTGTATTTTGATTTTCTGTGATAAGCTGTAACTTTGTGAATGCTGTATTTTGACTTTCTATGAATGTTTTGTTCTGATTTGTTATTGAATAAATAGGGAGCTCACTACACTATGTAATCAGAACCTTGAAAGCTGTTCACAGCAGCAGTCCTCTAGAAAGCTGCTCGAGCATGGCTTTACAACAATAGAATTGTTATCCCTTTCCATTCACCTTCAAGGCACTACCTCTTCACTTTTATGTTATTTCCCATTAAAATGCAAGATTCTTGAGTTCAAGGAATGTCATGCTTGCCTGTATCTCTATTTTCCATGTTTAGCATAGTTCCTGCTACATAGTAATTACATAATAAATGCTCTATCATCTCTCTCTCTCTCTCTCTCTCTCTCTCTCTCTCTCTCTCTCTCTCTCTCTCTCTCTCTCTCTCTCTCTTTCTCTCTCTCCTCTATCTTTAATGTATCCATCTATCTATCTATCTATCAATCATCTACTGAGTTGCAATCTACCTAGAGCACTAACTGCTTAAGGAAACTGCCCACAGTAATACAGTAACTATGTATTAGAAGTAGTAATTGATTCCAGTTGTTTATGGCTCTAAGGCCTGTTCTCTATGGCTATGTAGCACTACCTCTCCTACAAATCTAAAGTAAATAAACTGAATATATTACCACTCCTCCATTAAAGTCCTTCTATCCTGTCTCATTAAAACATAGAGTTGAGCCTTGGTTTTTGAAGATTATTCAAGAAGAATACAAAATCTGAGTGGTCCAAAAGTTTGTAAAAGCTCCAGGCAGAAGCCTGACAATGGACTGAACTTCTTATGTCTAAGAATTGTCCTAACTACATTTGGAGAGGATTCATCACTAGAAGGTTGATTACCAAGTGATACATTTGTTTTTACTATGGAGATTCATGTATTATTCTCTTTGCTTTTCTTCTCTTTTCTTTTTTCTCTCCCTCTTCCCTCCACTCCCCTCACTTCTTTTCCTTTCCCATAACCTCCCCTTCCTCACCTCTCCCCTCCCATCCTCTTCTCCTCCCTTCCCATTACCCTCCTTTCCCCTACTCTATCGCTCCTCTTCTCTACCTTTCTCCTTGCTCCCCCTTCTCCTCCTTTCCCCTTTCCTTTCTGTCTCTCCTCTTTTCCCTGGCTTCCCCCCTTTCCCTGGCTATGCCCTTCTCTCCTCCCTCCCCATAAGGGAGAGAGAGAAATACATTTCGGTTAATTAAAAATAATACTTAATTTTTGTAAAATCCTCTTCTAGGTTATGAAGGAGGTGAGATCAGCACTGGTGAAGGAACATTTAAATTAATGACATTTTAAGTCTTTGAAACGTGGAAGAAAATGTAAGTAAGAATATTCTGGGTTGCAAAATTATGGGAAACAATTCAAGCCAAGAATTCAGTAACTACTGTTAGAGTTTCTCTTTCTTTGCAGGGGAAAACAAATTGAATTTTTTTCTCTTAGATTCATGGTACAAAATGAAGACATTTCATTGTGGCAGGTTATATGCAGTATTTTTAAGCTGTGAATTGGATCAGCTTGGCTTTGTTTCATATGTGCAATTAGCTTCCATTTCCAAATATGTCAAATAATCTAGAGTGCCAAGATTGCACTTAGAAAGTTGCCCTATAGTGAAGAGTAAGAACTTTTATAGCATTAATTCCTATAGAGCAAGCAAACTTCATAATGAAAAGCTAATCCTCCAGCTTCTTTTATTTTAGACAGGGCTGTAGAGTGAATGAGAATGTCACCAGGGCAATGCTAATTACTCATATAATCCTACTAAGTAAGAGGATATATATACACCCTAATGAAACTCAAGCATATATCAAAATTTGAAAGGAAATATCTTTTATCACATTTGAGAAGGAAAAAAAAAACAAGCTGATCTTTAAAAAAAAACTTCTATCCACTTTCATTCCAAAAAGTCCTTTATATCCATATGCTAAACTAATGGACTTGTTGAAAGTGACTGGTATGAAGGAGGACTTTACAAATTTATGAATACACACAAATAGTTTTTCATTCATTCACCAGAAAGACCAGTACAATTTACACACAGATATATCCCCATTATGAGAAATAGTTTATCCAATCCCCTTCGAGGTTAGTCATATATTTGGTTAATATTTACTTTCTTTGGAGTCTAAGTTTACACATCAGATTTAGAGCCAGAAGGGACATTGGAGGCCATCTAGTAAAACCCTTTTATTTTACATGTAATGAAACTGGGGCTCAAAAGGGATAAGTAATTTGGTTGAGGTTGTGAATTAGTAGACCTGGGACCTGACCCCACATCCTCTGAATCCAGGTCTCCCACACTTTCCCCTACACCCCACTGCCTCTTAATAATTGAAACCTTTTGACTGGGTTTAGAAGTTGAAAGAAAATGTGGCTCAGTTGAAGAAATGCTTCCTCCCTCCCTCCCCATTCCTCGACTTGAAAATTCATTCTACTAAAAACAACAGTACCAAGAAACAATTTTTAAGTCATTCTTCATGATGTAGACATATCATCAACACAGGAATTGCCATTTAGAGGTGATAATGAAGCCTCTGTTTTCACACAATGGGAGTTATTTTTGTATTCTTTCCTCAGCTACTTGCTGTTTCTGGCAGTTCACATTGTCAGATAAGCTAATGCTGGATGTGGAATATCATTCCTCTCTTTTATATCCAGCCAATGAAGAAATGATTAGCTTAGTAAGAAGAAAAAATATCTGCTATTGCTCACAAAATGGAAAGAAATGACTTTTTTTCCACAGATTTGAAGGACCCTTGATTTAAATATGTCTCTTCATCATATTCAATACCTTCCTACCCCCCAAGTCTTTAATAAATATTCACATTCAAAAACAACACCTCCTAGATAGCTCACTGACAGTGTATGGCCCAAAGACTTTATCCCATGTCTCATGTCTCTATTTTTAATTTTTAGTTGTCCAAAGTTGATAAGAGGCAAATCAAATAAGTGATACTACCTTCCCTTGTGTTCTTTGCTGTCAAGAATTACTTTAAAGAACTTTAATTGGTTTTCTGAAAAGAACTTTACAAAGAAACAGTCCCTCTTCCCTCATCCCACACACCCGACCCCCAAAGCTAGAGAAGAGCTACTGGTGGGGTGACTACAAAATAAAGACAATATTGTTTAAGAAAACATTCCAGACCTTAGCTTGCCAAATGAGTGCTCTTGTTGAAAGCAATCATCTTGGAAGATTATGCACTAAGTTCAACAATGGTACCATTTGGGGGGAAAATAGTATGACAGAGCACTATGAAATAACTGAAAGAGCATTGATTCAAAAATAAAGACCTAGATTCCACTCCCTACTCTATTTAATAACTGCTAGCACTTATATGGTGTTCTAAGAATTGCGAAGTCCTTTGCACAATTATCTCATTTTATCTTCACAAGCACTCTGGGAGATAGGTCTTATTATTATCCCATTTTACAGTTGAGGAAAGTGAGACAGACAGAAGTTAAGTGACTTGCCCTGTGTCACATAACTACTCTCTGAGGCAAGATTTGAACAAAAGTCTTCCTAACTCCTGTTCCAGTGCTCTTATCCAGAGCACTACCTAGCTGACTCTTTTTTCTTTGTTTTGGGGTTTGCTTGGTTTTTTGGAGGGGGGAAAGCAAGGTAATTGGGGTTAAGTGACTTGCCCAAGGTCACACAGCTAGTAAATGTCAAGTATCTGAGGCCAGAGTTGAACTCAAGCCCTCCTAACTCCAGGGCCTATGCTCTATTCACTGCCACCTAGCTGCTCCTAGCTGTTTCTTAATAGGATAAATACTACCTATGAGATCTCAGAGTAATCACTTCCTTTATCAGTTACTTCATCTACTAAATGAGCAAGTCATACTAGTGATCTGCAACATTCCTTTTAGGTCTAAACTACATGATCCACCCAAATTCTATGCTCCATAATTTAAAAGACAGAGGAGAAAATCAATGGTATATTCTTATCCATCTTCATTTTGTTGGTTGTTGTTGTTTTTTTCTTCTTTGGTCTTGTTTTTACCCTAAAAATATGCTCTAGATCTTACTTCTACTTTGATTCCTAATTACTTTTGATTACTTCTTTAAAAAAAAAGAGAAAGAAAGAAGCCTAATCTTAAAAGAATGAAAGTAGCATTGTGCACTAGAAAAAACATGATATCACAGTACATGGGTTTGAATCTGTGCTATGACTCTGTTTAACTGTGACCTCAGAAAAATAAGTTCATCTTTCTGTTCCTCTTTATTTTTATCTGCAAAATGAGAGTGTTGGAGTACATTGTTAGATCTAAATCTAGGATTCCATGATACTAAGATATCTCACCACTTGAAAATCCTGATTTAGGCTTTCAAAAAATTCCAACAGATAAGTTCCAATATATTTCAAGGTGATAGTACCTTTAAAAGCAGTCTAAGGACATTTAGGGTAATTACTCTGAAGGAAACAATATTTCTTTAACTATTTAATCTCTTGTGTGTGTTTGGACAAGTCACCTCTCCTCTCTGAATCTTGACTTCCTTCTCTTTAAAATGTGAGGGTTGGCATTCTGAAGTCCCTTCTAGTGCTAACATTCTGCATCTGTCTATACAGGTTTGTTAAATTCAGTTTAATAATTCAACTAAACAAATATTATGTTTTACTGAGTGGGAAAAAAAAAGAATGGAAGGAAGGGAGGAGGGAGGGAAAAGGAGGGGAAAGAAAGAGAGGAGATAGAAGGGAGGGCCAAGCATGCAGTCCATACCTACAATCCCTACTACTAAGAAGGCTGGTAAATCACTTTAGTTAAGTTCAGAGCCATAATAGATCTAAAGCCTACTTAGGATATATATGATTCTAGCACTAATACAATGAGCTCCTGGAAGCCAAGTGAGGCAGTAGGAGCAGTTCAGAAATAGAATATATCAATGCTTCTATGCTGATGAGCAGTGAGATAGGGTCCATGAATAAGAAAGAAAGGAAGGAGGGAAGGAAGGAAGGAAGGAAGGAAGGAAGGAAGGAAGGAAGGAAGGGAGTGAAGGAGGGTTGGAAGGAGGGAGGGAGGAGGGAGGGAAGAGAAGGAAAAAGAAGAGTGAAAATCATTCATGTTACTTTATCATCACACCTTTTATAATTAGAGTGATCCTGTTTGTAAAACTCTCAAATAGCAAAGTACATCATCAGACAAAATGATATTTAACCTAAAGAAGGTATGTTTTCCCTATCTCAATAATTGGTTATTTCCATTTCCCAATGATTCTCTTTGCCATCTAAGCACTGGTTTGCATAAAAAAGGGATACTAAGAATGAAGTTTAGAGGATTGTGGAATGAAGAAATGTGTGTTATCATGTGTGTAGGAGAGTACTTAACAGGAGTCTTCCTTTACATGAAGAAGGTCCCCTCATTGATCAAGGGATTTGAGTGCCTTAGAAAACAGATACAAAAGGAATACAAACTACCATTATCAGATATGCCAACTGCTGTCACTAAATGCCTATTTTCTATGCACTCAGCACTCCTATATTTGATTTTCTCACCTGAAATGTGAAGAGATCTGGAAAATCTGAAGGGAAAGAATAAGATACTTTCCATTTCTTCTGAAATGGGTCAGCAAAGTCTGTCTGTATTAAGCAACGTTATCCTTGGAAATTGACATAGGTGGTAAGAATGCCCCTTGAAGCTGAATCATTAACGTATGTCTTTTTACAGGGGTACTTGAAGACATTTTTCAATAGATCTTTAATATAAAAGTGATTATGTTAATTTAGTTAATTATAGAAAATAGTGGTTTACTGGAGGAAAGATCTATAGGTCATTTAGTTCATCTTCTCTCAGTACAAAATTAATCCATCTATTATCTTATTGAATATTTTTGTAAGTCTAGACTTAAATTTTGGTGTGTTTAAGGAATAATGAATGGTACATTGACTGAGATGGGAGCTTGGCAGATCTATGAAGGGAAAACACAGATGAATTTAAAGTGTGACCTTCATTACTGAATCACTTCATACAGATTAATTTGCTCATGACTGGGATGTTCAGAGTCAAAGTGACTTCCAAGTCTTACTCCCTTGGCACAGGCTTGTGTGAAAAAGAAAAAAAAATACTAGGAATCTTGATAGCATGATCTACTGGATGAGTCATTGTCCTGAAAATGAAGGGTCCTGGGAACCAATCCTGATTTTCTTATTTCTTTGCTGTGGGGCATTGAGCAAATGGTTTGTTCTCTTTGCATACTTAATGTACGATTCAACCATATTCATTTATTTAAAATTGCAATATTAGGATAGGAAAATATCAATCAATGAACATTTGTTAATCATCTTCTATGTACAAATAACTACTTGGTTTGAGGATACAAAAAGAAATGAGATAACTTTTCTTTTTGAGGAAGTTTCTTTTGGGGTAAGCAACATGTAGATGTATAAGTATTCACAAATTATATAGAGTAAATAAAAGGTAATTTCTAGAAGAAGGCACAAGAAGGTGGGGGAAATTAAGAAGGTTCTCAGGGAGGAGGTATTGCTTATGATGAACTTTAAAAGAAATTTGACATCCTGAGAAGCACAGGTGAGGAAGGGGTGCATTCTAGACATTGGAAACAGGAGATAGAATATCCTGGGTGAAACATCAAGCCAGTCAGTTTGAATTGCAGTAGTAAAATATCATTGGTTAAATGTCACTATTATTGTGATTTATTCATTAAGCCCATTTCTCCCCTCCTTTTAGGACTGCTTAACCACTAGAAGAAATATTATATACATAGTATTTTGAGGTCTTTCACTTTGGGGGCTATTTGGTAGAAAATGACAGAATTTTCTCTCTTTTCCTCCCTTACATCCCCTATATTCCCAGCTAGATGTTTTCAGTAGGTATCTTCTATAGGCCACTAGGCCAGGCTCCCATAGGTCAGGTTTTCTATGAGGAAATAAAGATAGATGAGGCTAGGAGAGCAAGTTCCCTCAGTATCTATCAGTGCTAGGACAAAGTGAATAAAAATATGGGATAAGATATAATTTTCACCTACCTTTCCATCCACTTAAGCTAATACCTCCCATCCTTTCCACAGCTAAGCTACAAGGAAGTAATCTACATTGCTTTCTTATGTTGTTGCTCACTTTTTATCCCTTTGAAGCATCTGACCTAATGATTCAAATGAAACTTTTCTCTCTAAAGTTACCAACTGGTCCTCATCACTTTTGACCTCTCTATAGATGGCAACTATCCTTTCTTTCTAGTTCCTTTGCTTTCTTGGGTTTCTATAATTCTATTCTCTCTTGGGTTTGCTTCTTTCCTCTCATACCAATCCTCAGTCTCATTGGTTGGATCATCATCTATGCTTTGTTCTTAACTGTGGTTGTACCCGAAGCCTCTTTTTCACATTCTTTCTTGGGGATCACATTAAGGAAGAAAGGAAGGGAAGGAAATAAACATTATTAAGCAGTTACATTGTGCTAGGCATTGGACTATATGCTAGATATACAAATGTAAGCAAAAAGAAAGGCAGTCTCTGCCTTCAAGGACATACAAAAGGGAGTTGAAAAGAGTGTATATGGTATGTTTGTGTATATTTTGGCAAATATACACAGAAAGCATAGTTTTGAGGTACAGAAATTCAAGAATAGGGTAAAGAAGAGAATGAAGGCAGGCTGGCATGGAGCCTTCCACAAAATGAAGGCTCCTGGAGAAACTAACTAATCTTTGTGAGTTCAATGATCATTTCATGTATATTATTTTCAGATCTATTGAGTTAGCCCTCAGTTCTTTGCTGAGCTTTAATTCTATATCCCCAAATTCTTAGTTGATATCTCCAACTAGATGACCCTTGGGACAACTCAAACTCAACTTGAAAAAAATGGAATCCACTATTTTTCCTCTTTAATTCATACCTCTTCCAAACTTGTCGTTCTGTTGAAGGGACAACCAGCCTTCTCATAATTCAGCTTCTCAGATGCAGAACTATCTTTGGCTCTTCACTGTCCCTCTCCCTACCTCCATCTGCTATTTCATTTCCTATCTCCTTAACTTAAATAAGATTCCCTTCATGCCTGAAATCTTTCACTTCTTTGCCTCCATGTCTTATAATTACTAGCTTCCTTAAAGACTCACCTCATGTGCCAATACCTCCCAAATATATCCCTTTCTAATCCTTTGAATACTTAATTATGTCTCTCTCTTCTAATAATTGTTTATGTTCTTCTATGCATAAATATTGAATACTTATGTACTTAAATAAGCACCTTGAGGTCAAGGACTAATTTTCATTTTGTCTTTGCATCTCTAGCACCTAAAATAGAGACTTTTAGCAGTCATTTAAGTAATTTTTGGATTGGACAGATTGCATTGCATTGGAATAAAGTTGATTGGAAAGGATTTGACAGAATGGGAAAGAGATGGGATGACCAAAAGCCAAAGGTTGACTAAATTCAATAGAGCCATACAGACAATTGAGAAAGGTTCCATAACTGACAAGAAAGATGAGGGGAATGCCTATGGATTATGTGATAGATATACCATAATTCTGCATCATGAATTGCCAAATGCCACTATAAAATAGACTAGTCCTATATGGTGCTTTCTTAGTTTATGCTGAACCACTCCAACTACTGAGATAACTAATTCATTTTTATTTACTGTCCTCTAATGCCTTCAATTTCTCCACATTTCCTTTATTTCAGCTACCAGAGCAATTCCATGTACCCTTTCCTTCTGAAAATGTTCTTAGAATATTAGTACTTAATGGTATAGCAATGCAAAGAATCTCTACTATTTCATTCAGTCTATAAAACCATAAAATCCATTTTGTTTTATAAACTGAAAGTTATTTTATGAACAGAATAGAATGTTGACCTAAATTGATGGCCTTGTTATTGCAGCCTGCTCCTAACTAAATATACTGTCCAATATATCTTTTCTGAGAGTTTTAGCTTCTTACTTATAATACATTTGTTGATCCCTTTTACTAACTCATGGACAAGGTATAACTGTTGATGTAAAATTTGTCAGATAATGAACAAATCCTGTTAACAATAATCTCATGTCCTTCTTGGGAATCCATTTTAAAATGCCTTGGACATATTACTACTGAGAGATTTATTGTGGCAGATCAGTCTACAGAATAATCATTTAATTCATAACACTGGCGCTCTTTAGATGAGTCACGCTAAAACAGACCCTTTTCTGCATCAAAGAAGAATTAATAAGGGATGTATCCTGCAGAATAGGAACAATATCAGTCACATTATAAAATGACATCTTTAATGTGTGCACCATGACTTAGTGCTGTCATTGGAATATGTTATCATTCAAAAGAAGCTTGCAATTAAGAATCTTACTCTGGGCCTTTGGTTGGAAGAATATTGATATTTAAAAGACAGGCCTTTGTTGCAAGGAAAAGGGTAGGGTCATTAAAGGCACTTCAGAAGTTCCTATTAGTAATCCAGTCTGGTCTACTCCTTTTTTTCAGTCCTGGACCTATTTCATTGACCTACAATATCTGTCTAAAATTTATATCCTGATGAACTATTTCTGCATCTTCTCTATCAAGCTGCATTTTAAATAATAGGGACAACATGCATTTTTCATCCAATTGGTTTTTCCTTTGTGAATAGTTAGGCTTAACTCTTTTTTTGAGTGATCATGGATATGATCCAGGAGGCTCTGCAATATTATAGGACTTGACATGATTAGTTTACTATCATATTTAAAGAGTAGTATCTTGATGACAGATTCATATATAGAAAATCCTTCTTCCATTTGGTGTTTATACTGGGCATTCCCAGTATAGGGATACAGTGGGATGGATGTACTTTTAGTGAACATATGTCTCTCAACATTTATTTTTTGTTTGATGTTAATAATCAGAACATTTTAAAAAATGCATCTCTGTAGCTACATCTTTCAGGGAATCATATGTGATTTTGTCCTATACATAAAAGATGTCTAGTTAGAAGAGAATCTTTAGGGCAATGTTTTGTTCTACTAAATAAGTTCTTTCTTTTATGGTCAATAAATAATAAACATAATAGTACTTTGTATTCTCCATACCTTTTTGTAAATATGTGACTGTAAAACTATGGTCTCCTGAAGAACATTGTTTACAGAAAGTTTTCCTGTTCTCTTTTCATGACATCACCAAAGGCTTCTTCTATACATATGTAGATTACTCTTATAAAAATTCTGGAGCAATTGGAAACTGTCATAAGAGGAAGGCATGGTTTACATTTTCTAAGTTGTCTTAAAATTGGCTTTGCTGTCATAAAAGCAAGCTCAAGTTTTACCTTTTACATGGAACCTTTCCTGATTGTCCAGATTACTAGTGATACCCCTGACCCCATATTATCTTACAGTTATTTTGCATATGTTGTATATATGTAAGTTCCATATGTAGTCATATGTGTACTTGTTTACCTCAATAGCATGTAAAACCCCTAAAGTCAGGAACTTATTCAAGTTGTTGTTTCTATGCCCCCAATGACTATCATGATGCCTGGCTTGTAGTACAGTGATGGGTCTGGAGTAAAGAAGACCTGAGTTTAAAGCCAATTCCAGAAATTTCCAGGCTGTGTAACCCTGGCCAAGTGACTTCTTGTTTCAGTTTTCTTAACTGTAAAATAGGGATAATAATATCATACATATATATATATATGTATATATGCATGTATATATAATATCACCTAATAGAGATAATAATATCATCATCAAATGAAGTAATATTTGCAGAGCATTTAGTACAGTGCTAGGCACACTGTAGGTGGAATATAAATGCTAGCTATCATAATCATCATCACTATTGACAAATTAGATGTAAAATAACGTTATAAAATATTCATCTAAAGTAATCATGGATTACATTAATTTTTAAACATGCTATAAGGAGAATATTGCTTAAATCATAAAAATAAAGACTCTGTGGTGTCTAATTGAGGAAAGATAACAAGACCTAATATTCAGATTCCCAAAAGACCTAGAAAGCATATATTCTATTTTGTACCAGTGCTTATGAAAAGGTTGCCTCTGCACAGCTGTAAGCTATGTGGCTCCTGGTATTCTGGGAAGTTTTCATCAATCAGCACTATTCTCAGGCAAACACAGGCTACTCAAATTCCCAAGTGCAGGGAACACAGATTCTCTTCTACTGAAGACTCAGGAGCAGACTTAGGATACACACGAAGTTCAATAGTAGTTATTTACCAAACCTGGAAGATGAACATACCCAGTACTTAGCATAGTATGTAGTACAAAACAAGCTCTTAATAAATACTTGTTGACCTACTGGGTAATACATGTAATTGTCAAATTATTCCACTCAACTATTTATCTAATTACAGAAAAAAATACCCACCCACCTTATATAGAAATATAAAGTATAACAAAACACAAAATATCACAAGAAACAGAGGAAAGTTTTTCAAGTGTAGGCTGATCCTCTGTGGAGTATTTATGGAAAGAGGAAGATAGGAATGACATAGAAAGAGAAGATATTGATGAACCGCTATCTGAGTTGGAATGGCTCACATTGATGATATTATAATTCTATTGAAATATTGAAGTTTAGAGGGGAAGAGGGAAATTCGAGAAGACTACTAGTTGTGAGGGGGAAATAATACTTGATGTTTTTTGCAAGAATTTATTTATTTGTTTTTAGTTTTCAACATTCATTTCCACAAGATTTTGAATTCTAAAATTTCTCCCAATCTCTCCCCTAGCCCCAACCACAAGATGGCAAGCATACTTATTACCCCTCCCCCCAGTCTGCCCTCTCTTCTACCCCTCCCATTTCCCCTCCTTACACACTTATCACTTACTTTCTTGTAGGGTAAGATGGGTTTATATACCCCATTCCCTATATACCTTATTTCCCAGTTGCCTGTGGAAACAATTTTTTAACATTTGTTTTTAAAACTTTGAGCTCCATATTCTCTCTCTTCTTCCCTCCTTATGCACCCCCATTGAGAAGACAAGCAATTCAATATAGGTTATACATGTGTAGTTATATAAAACATTTCCATGGTAGTCATATTGTAAAAGATTAGCTATATTTCCCTCCATCCTATCAAGTCCTACATTTATTCTATTTTTAACTTTGACCCTGGTCCCTTTTCAAAAGTGTTTGCTTCTAACTACCCACTCCCCCAATCTGCCCTCCCTTCTATCATCTGCCTGTCTTATCCCCTTTCCCTCTACTTTCCTATAGAGTAAGATACCCAATTGAATGTGTATAAAGTCCTTAAGTCAAATCCAATGAGAGTAAAGTTGACTCATTCCCTTTCACCTCCCTGATCTTCCCCTCCATTTTATAGCTTTCTCTTGCCTCTTTTATGTGAGATAATTTACCCTCTTCTATCTCTCCCTTTCTACTTTCTCCAACTCTCTCATATCTTTATTTTATTTTTTAGACATCATCTCTTCATATTCAACTCACCCTATGCTCTCTATGTATACATATACACACATATACACATACATACTTACATATATTCCCTTCAACCATCCTAATAATGAGAAAAGTATCATGAGTTACAAATATCTTCTTTCCATGTAGGAATGTAAACAGTTCAACTTTAATAAGTTCCTTATGAACTCTTTCCTATTTACCTTTTTGTACCTCTCTTGCTTCTTGTATTCGAAAGTCAAATTATCTGTTCACCTCTGGTTTTTTCATTAAGAATGCTTAAAAATCTTCTATTTCACTGAATGACCATATTTTCCCCTGAAGTAGTATACTCAGCTTTTCTGGGTAGGTGATTCTTGGTTTTAATCCTAGCTCATTTGACCCTGGAATACCATATTCCAAGCCCTTTGATTCCTTATTGTAGAAGCTGTTAAATCTTGAGTTATCCTGATTGTATTTCCATAATAATCATATTGTTTCTTCCTGACTGCTTGTAATATTTTCTCCTTGACCTGGGAACTCTGGAATTTGGTTACAAGATTCCTAAGAAGTTTTCTTTGGGAGATCTTTTTCTCTTTTTTGGTGGGGGGAACTTTTTCAAGAGGTGATCAGTAGATTCTTTCAATTTCTATTTTACCCTCTGGCTCTAGAATATCAGGCCAGTTTTCCTTGATAATTTCTTGAAAGATGATGTCTAGGCTTTTTTTTTTTTATCATGGCTTTAAGGTAGTGCAATAATTTTTAAATTATCTCTCCTGGATCTATTTTCCAGGTCAGTTGTTTTTCCAATGAGATATTTCACATTGTTTTCTATTTTTTTTCCATTCTTTTGGATCTGTTTTATAATACCTTGATTTCTCATAAAGTCATTAGCTTCCATTTTCGCCATTCTAATTTTGAAAGAATTATTTTCTTCAGTGAGTTTTTGGACCTCCTTTTCCATCTGATCAACTGTGCTTTTTAAGGCATTCTTCTCACTGGCTTTTTGGACCTCTTTTGTCATTTGGATTAATCTATTTTTAAGGTGTTATTTTCTTCAATATTTTTCTGCATCTCCTTTAGCAGGCTATTGACTCACTTTTCATGATTTTCTTGTGTCAGTCTCATTTCTGTTCACAATTTTTCTTCTACTTCTCTTACTTGATTTTCAAAATCCTTTTTAAGCTCCTCCATGACCCATGACAAATTCATATTTTTCTTAGAGGCTTTTGATGCAAGGGTTTTGATTTTGTTGTCTTCTCCTGGTTCAATGTTTGATCTTCTTTGTCACCAAAGAAAAATTATATAGTCTGATTTCTTTTCCTCTGTTTGCTCATTTTCCCAGCCAATTATTTGACTTTTGAGCTCTTTGCCCAGGTGGGACCCTGCTTCCAGAGTGAAGAGTGCTCTGTCCCAAACTTCTGGGGTTTTGCACAATGGTTGTCAGAGCTACTTCTAGATACCTGCCTCAGAACTGTGTGGAGAACTCCCTCTCCACAGCCACCACAAACTCTGTCATGCCAGCACTCCTCCTCCCCCCAGGACCACCACCCAAGGCTGCAACACAGATCCAAGGAGGTTAAAGCAAGAGAATCCTGTCTCAGTGCCAACAAAGAGGTTCCTGCAATTGTCCTCTGATCAGCAGATTCATCCCCTCACCATCTGTCCACCTGTAGCCCCAGAAGCAGCCTAGGCCTATGCTGTTGCTGCTGCTGCTACCACCTCCACTGCCCCAGGAGCTGGGGGTGGACCACACTCTTCTCTCACTCAGTTCCAAAAGAGTTATTCCACTGACCTGTTACTTTGTCTTTGGTGTTTGTGGGTTAAGAAGTTTGGAAAATGCCCCAGCTGCCAGTGATTCAGTCCAGTAAGGTCTACTGTGGCCCCATCTGTGCCACTGCAGCCCTTATGGAATGGCGCTCCACTCCTAGTTGGTATGATGGACCCTTCCTGTTAACCTGCCAGACCATCTTCAGCGGGAGGAGTGTTTCATTCTGTTATTTTGTGGTTTCTATAGCTCTATAATTTGTTTAGAATCATGTTTTACAGGTATTAGAAGGTGGTTGGGGGAAGAGGTCAAGTAAGTTCTTGCTTTTACCCTGACATCTTGGCTCTGCCCACTAATACAGTGTCTTTTTGATGCTGGCATTCCATGCTGGGCAGTCCTGTGCCAGCATCTCCCATGTTTTACAATCTATTCCAAAGTTCTTCAGCAACCTTGAGAGTGTCCTTGTATCATTTCTTCTAACCTCCATGTGAATGCTTGTCTTGCCTATGTGAGTTCTCCATAAAATAGTATTTTAGGCAAATGTACATTTGGCCCGTGATTAGTGAGGCCAGTCCATCAGAGTTGGCACTCTCTGCAGTAGAGTTTGAATGCTTGGCAGTTCAGCTTGAGAAAGAACCTCATTATCTGGTACCTTATCTTGCCAAGTGATCTTTAGAATCTTCCTAAGACAATTCAAATGGAAAAAATTCCACTTCCTGGCATGTCCCTGGTAAATTGTCCAGGTTTCACAGGTATATAACAATGAGGTCAGCACAAAGGCTTTGCAGACTTTCAGTTTAGTAGGCAGTCCTCTTCTTTCGAACACTTTCTTTCAGAGCCACCCAAATACTGAGTTAGCTCTGGCAATGCATTCATCCATCTTATCATCTATCTATGCATGCCTGGAAATTAAACTGCCCCATAGCAATAAGTGAACTTATCCATAGCATTCAAAAGTTCTTTCTTTGCTGTAACCAGTGGTTTCACATAAGTATGTCGTGGTGCTGGTGGAAGACCTGTGTTTTCTTGGTGTTTACTAATAGACCAAAACTAGCCCAGCATCAGAGAATTCATCCATATTTTGGGTCGATCTTAGTCTCACAGGCTGTACTGAGTAAACAATCAAATGCTATGGGTGATGTCATATGACTTGTGCTTAAATTGGATTTAAGTGAAGCAGAGTTGTGTAAGGTCATCAGCCTCACTCTCTTCCAGAGTCACTGAAGTCCAGTGCCAGCACAAAAGTGAAGACAATTGGTGATGGTTCAGAATGTAGTGGATAATTTCCGCATCATCCATATCTAACCAAGCTCTAAGTGCTCCATAGCACCTGCTTCAGCTGCCTTCATGGCTGTTGCAATAAATTGTTCTCCTACACCAATACCACAAAGGGAAGTCTTCACATGTTTGGGGTAGACATTCCCCTAAATTCAACAATGGATTGCAGGCCTGTCAGTCAAACTCAATCTGGATTAGCCCATCCAACCTGATGGTTTACCAGGATGTGGTTACAATTCATGGTACAGCTTTTAGGAACCCCAGGAGACTGCTGGGTGGATCAGGACTCTTATTTCATACTTTTCCTGGTGGACACCAAATGTGAAAAGCAGCTCTAAAAAGGGGTTGGAAACCCTCACACCAGACGTACTATTCTTCCCCAAACTCGCTACATCCCAGCTCTTTTTTTTTAAATAATATTTATATATATTTGGAACATTTAATTTTGAGACCTCGAATTTCAGATCCATTCCCTTCCTCCCTTGTCACCCATTCCCTCTGGGAAGATAAGTAATTCAGTGTATGTTGTACATGTCTAGCTATGCAAAACATTAACATAGTAGATATATTGTAAAAGGCTGCTTATAATTCCCTACCACCCATCCCACCCCAAACCTGGCCCAATCCCTACTTGATCCTGTCCCTCTTCTATGGTGGGTGCTTCCAACCTCCCCTCCCCCCAAGAATGCCCTCCCATCCATCATCCCGCCTCTCATCCCCCTTCCCCCTATTCTGCTGCAGGTTGAGATATCCCATTTAGTATGTATGTCATTCTCTCCCTGAACCAAATTCATTGAGAATGTGGTTTTGCCTTTCTGCCTTCCTATTCTTCCCCTCCCTGCAGCCACTTCCCCTTTTTTCTTCTGCATGAGATAGTTTACCCTGCGCTGTCTCTCCCCATCTCCTCTTGCCACTTTCCTCTCTCACCTCATAATTTCACCCCTTAAGTATCATCCCTTCCCAACAAATTCAACCTATGCCCTCTATCCATGTATATCTATAAACATATATACACATATTCACATATGTATTCATATGACCATATACCCTACTTCAGCTATTTTCTTACTGAGAAAGGTTTCATCAGTTACAGTTATCATTTTTCCATGTAGGAATGTAAATAGTTCAACTTTGATAAGTTCCTTATGATTCGTTTTCCATGATTACCTTCTCAGGCATCTCTTGCTTCTTGTGTCTGGATGTCAAATTTTCTATTCAACTCTGCTTTTTTCCTCAAGAATGCTTGAAAGTCCTCTATTCCACTGAATGACCATATTTTCCACTGAAACAAAATACTCAGTTTTGCTGGCTAGGTGACCCTTGGGTTCAGTCCCAGCTCTTTGGCCCTCTGAAATATAGTATTCCATGCCCTTCCATACCTCAGTGTAGAAGCTGCCAGGTCCTGGGCTATTCTGATTGTGTTTCCACAATACTGAAATTGTTTCTTCCTGGCTGCTTGTAATATTCTCTCCTTGATCTGGGAATTATGGAACCTGGCTATAATATTCCTGGGAGTTTTCTTTTTGGGATCTTTTTCAGGAGGTGATCAGTGGATTCTTTCAACCTCTATTTTGCCCTCTGGGTCTAAAACATCAGGGCAATTTTCCTTGAGGATATCTTGAAGGGTGATTTCTAGGTTCTTTCTTTGATCATGGCTTTCAGGTAGTCCAATAATTTTTAAATTGTCTCTCCTGGATCTATTTTCCAGGTCAGTGGGTTTTCCCGTGAGATATTTCACATTGCCTTCTATTCTTTCATTTGTTTGGATCTGTTTAACAGCATCTTCATTTCTCATAAAGTCATTAGCTTCCATTTGCTCCAGTCTAACTCTGAAGGAATGAATTTTCTCAGTGAGCTTTTGAGATTCTTTTTCCATCTGGCAAATTCAACTTTTTAAGGCATCCTTCTCCTCATTGCCCTTTTGAGCTTCTTTGCCATTTGAGTTAGTCTATTTTTAAGGTGTTATTTTCCTCAGTCAGGCTGTTGACTCTTATTTCATACTTTTCCTGTATCCTTCTCATTTCTCTTCCCAATTTTTCCTCCACTTCTCTTATTTGATTTTTAAAGTCCTTCTTAAGGTCCTCTATGGCCTGTAATACGCTCATATTTTCCTTTGGGGCTTTTGGAGCAGGATTTCTGACCTCACAGTCCTCTTCCTGTTCATGCTTCGATCCTCTTTGCCCCCCAAATAGGAGTCTAATGTTGCATTTTTCTGTTTATTTTGTTTCCTTTGCCTTGGCATGTTGCCACTTAATTACTTGACTTTTGGGCTTGTTGCCACAGTAGAACTCTGCCACCAGACAGGGGAGCTTCCATCCCAAAGTTGAGGTCTTCACAACTTCCTTTTCTGGCAAGCTGGATACCCACCCCATGATCTTCACCCCAGACTACAATCCAGATCCAGGGAGGTTAAAGCAAGAGCGATTACCCGCCCCCCCCCCCACCCAAGACTGATCGCTAGATCTCCCTAAGTACGCAGGCCAGGAGCTGGAGCTGCTACTGAAAACTGCAAAATGGCATGTCTCCTCAGTGGCTTCTAGCCCCTAGGGGAGGAAGCCTATGTGTTCCCCATATACTGTTCCCAAAGTCCATAGGGCACTAACCTCTCACTTTGTCCTAGGCATGTCTGTGTTGATAATTCTGGAATTGCCACAGCTGCTGGTGTTCTGGGGTCCCTCCAGCCAGCTGCTGGACTGGCTGCTCTGGGGCTAAAACCTCGGCTTAAGTGGACCTGGGCTCGGCTCTCCACACGCTGAGCTGTTGGCTCCCAGAGTGCTGTGCTGGATCTTCCTGCAGGGCTGCTGGGCTGTCCTCAGTGAGAGGTTAGCTTCTCTGTGTTGTTCTGTGGGTGCTGGGGCTCCAGAAGTGTTCATAATCCCCTTTTACATGGTTTGGAGGTGATCTGGGGGGAGAGGGCCTTGGATACTCTGTTTCTACTCCGCCATCTTGGCTCCACCCCTCTACAACCCCGCTCTTTAAAGCAGAGCTCCCAGGAAGAAAGATCCCAAATACATAATGCCCTCACTTTTAAATTATATGACATGGTTTCAAAAGATGTAGGGTATATATACATATATAACACTTATAAAATTTTTGAATGACATAAAACTGGGAGGAATAGTTAATACACTAAAAGAGAGTCAGTATCCAAAAAGAACTTGGTAGGCTGGAACACTGGATTAAATTGAAAAAGGTCAAAGTTTGGGATAGTTAATAAACTTGTGATTTTATTGGTGAAGTGAACTCCTCGATGAGGAAGCTCCCTATATCAGTGCAGATTAGCAGTTTCTATGAAATATATAATCTTTAAAATTCATGTTAGAGAATCTAGACAGTAAGTGATTTGCCTAGGGTCAAAGTAAATATCCACAGGAGGACCTAAACCCATGTCTTCCTAACTTTGAAATTGGTTCTCTATCCACAACAACACATTAAGTTTAATAAAAATGTCTTTGGTTAATAATAGCAACAAATGCATGACTGACCAACCTCCTTTTATATTCACTCAAGTTATTCATGATACATTTCAATATATAGCAGTGTGATTACATCCAACATTTGCCTTTCCATTGCTCTTTGGGTCACCTTTTACTCTGATTCTGAGACTGTAGTGTGCTGTGATTGAGAATCATACAGCATCACCAAGAGAATAACAGCATTTAAGAGACGAGTTTTTGTGTCAGGGATCATCTTGGGGTCACAAAAAAGGTTACATGTTTTCACCTTCCTATTCCCCATATATGCACTGGATTCTGTGACTATTTTCCCTTTCTTTTCCATAAATAGGCCTTCTCCTTATCTTTTAGTGTTTTTTAAAGCTATGTTTACATGACATCAAAAGAATGGGCCAATTCAGTTGTTTATTATTTTAAAAGGTCTATTTTTAACTGAATTGTGCTGATTAAAGATTTCACTTTGGGGATAGTTAGGCGCACATTATATAAACACAATTTAGATCTTATTAAAATTATTTTTAATAGAAAGGGTAGCTAGGTGGCACAGTGGATAGAGTACAAGACCTGAAGTCAGAAAGACTCGTCTTCCTGAATTCAAATCTGGCCTCAAACAGTTATTAGCTGTGAGGCTCTGGGCAAGTCACTTAATTCTGTTTTCTTCAGTTCCTCATCTGTAAAATGAACTGGAGAGGAAATGCCAAATTACTCCAGTATCTTTGCCAAAATGCAAAACAAAATATAGGTTTACATAGAGTCAAACATGACTTAGTTGATGGAACAGTAAAAACTCTGGAGAAGTCTGAGTGACTTTGGAGTTACTAATTCTGCCCTGGCCTCAGAGGTTAAAGGACTGATTAGGTTTCATGGCAGTGTTCTGGGATAGCCCTGACTCAGGCCAGTCCCTCAGTTCATCTATGTCTGACATGGGAACAAAATTCAACAACTTATAAAAGGTAAGGTATGTATTGATAACAAAAGAAGGGTATTCAACAAGAATTTGAAGTAAGGAAATCTTGAGCTGATTCAGCTGAGTAAATCTCTCTTGCCTGTTATTTTCCATCAACCAAGCATCAGAGTTTTGGACTCAAGTGACTAGGAAGTGATATCCACAGTCTGAGGTTTTGGTCCACTGAGTCATTTAAGTACTTGGTATTTTTTTTTTCAGCCAAAGAAAAGCAAAGTTTACTAAAAATTTGCCATAATGGGTATACTCTTGACTTCTGATTTATGCCATTCATTTCCATCAGATTATGAGTTACAAATTATCTCCCCATTTTCCCCTACCCACCATCCCAAAATACTGATCCCACAGTATATCCCCTCCTTCAATACGATCTCTCCCATAACTTCTCCTATATCCCCTTCGACTTTTCCAGGAGGGCATGGTAAATTACTAATCCCCAGTGCCTGTATATCTTATTTCCCAATTACATGTAAAATAGTATTAATAATGGTATATATGTGTGTGTGTGTGTGTGTGTGTGTTAAACATTTAATTTTAAAACTCTGAGTTCCAGATACATTCCTTTCCTCCCTTGCCATCCACCTTTACTGAGAAGATAAGCAATTCAATATAGGTTATACATGTAAAACTATGTAAAACATTGCCATAGTAGATATATTGTAAAAGATTGACTGTATTTCCCTCCCTACTATCCCACTTCCCACTTGCTCTATACTCTACTTTGATCCTCTCCCTTTTCAAAAGTGGGTGCTTCCAACTTCCCTTCCCCCCAGCCTGCCCTCCCATCTCCCCTCTCATCCCTGTCCCCCATACTCTCCTGTAGGGTGAAATACCCTATTTAGCGTGTATGTCATTCCCTCCCTGAGCCAAATTCAATGAGAATAAGTTTGAACCATTCCCTTTTGCCTTCCTGTTCTTGCCCTCAATTGTAACCATTTAACCTTGCCTCTTCTATATGAGATAGTTTACCCCATTCTGTCTCTCCCCATCTCCTCTCATTATATTCCTCACTCACATCTTAATTTCACCTTTTAAGTATCATCCCTATTAAGTTGGTCCTGTGCCCTCTATCTATGTATACCTATAAACATATATGTATATATATATATATATACATATATTCACATAAGTATTCATATGCCTATATACCCTCCTATATAAAGATATGTATGTATGTGTGTGTGTGTGTGTGTGTGTGCGTGTGTGTATATATATATATATATATATATATGTATGTATGTATGTATGTATGTATTCATGTATTCCCTTCAACTATTCTCATACTGAGAAAAGATTCCTCAGTTACAATGATCATTTTTCCATGTAGGAATGTAAATAGTTCAACTTTGATAAGTTCCTTATGATTTCTTTTCCCTGTTTACCTCCTCATGCTTCTTTTGCTTCTTGTATCTGAATGTCAAATTGTCTATTCAACTCTACTGTTTTTTTTTTTCCTCAAGAATGCTTGAAAGTCCTCTATTCCACTGAATGACCAAATTTTCCCCTGAAATAAAATATTCAGTTTTGCTGGGTAGGGGATTCTTGGTTTTAATCTCAGCTTCTTTGCCCTCTGGAATATCATATTCCAAGCCCTTTGATCCCTCAGTATAGAAGCTGCAAGATCCTGAGTTATCCTGATCATGTTTCCACAATATTCAAATTGATTCTTCTTGGCTACTTGTAATATTCTCTCTTTGACCTGGGAATTCTAGAACCTGGCTATAATATTCTTAGGAGTTTTCTTTTTGGGATATTTTTCAGGAGGTGATCTGTGGATTCTTTCAACCTCTATTTTGCCCTCTGATTCTAAAACATCAGGGAAGTTTTCCTTGAGAATTTCTTGGAGGATGATTTCTAGGTTCTTTCTTTGATCATGGCTTTCCGGTAGTCCAATAATTTTAAAATTATCTCTCCTGGATATATTTTCCAGGTCAGTGGTTTTTCCCATGAGATATTTCACATTGCCTTCTCTTCTTTCATTTGTTTACATCTGCTTAACAGCATCTTGATTTCCCATAAAGTCACTAGCTTCCATTTGCTCCAATCTAATTCTGAAGGAATGATTCTCCTCTCAGCTTTTGAGATGCTTTTTCTGTCTGGCAAATTTGCCTTTTTAAGGCATTCTTCTCCTCATTGCCTTTTTGAGCCTCTTTTGCCATTTGAGTTAGTCTATTTTTTAAGGCGTTACTTTCCACAGTCAGGCTGTTGACACTCATTTCATAATTTTCTTGCATCTTTCTCATTTCTCTTCCCAGTTTTTCCTCCACTTCTCCTATTTCCTTCTTAAGGTCCTCTATGGCCTGTAACCAGCTTATATTTTTCTTGGTAGCTTTTGGTGCAGGAGTTCTGACTTGACTGTCTTCCTCCTGTTCCATGCTTCGATCCTTTTTGCCACCAAAATAGGAGTGTAAAGTTGTGTTGCTCTGTTTATTTTGTTTCCTTTGCCTGCTCATATCTCCACTCAATCACTTGACCTCTGGGATTTTTGCCACAGTAGGACTCTGCCACCAGACAGGAGGGCTTTATCCCAAACTCTGGGGTTTCCTCAGCTGCCGAAGGTATTAGTTGGGTACCCTCTCTGAAGCCTCCTCATGCTCTGGCAAACTGGTTGCACACCCCAGAACCTCCACCCTAGACCACAATCCAGATCTAAGCAGGTTAAAGCAAGAGTAATTACCCCTAAGAATGGTTGCATGGTCCCCCTACACTCTGCAGTCCAGAAGCTGAAGCTGCCACATGGGGGTAGGGGCCTTGGTGCCTCAGTGTCTTCTTGCCCCGGGGGCAAAGACCGACTGCACTCCCAACTACTGCACTCCCAAAGTCCACACTGCACTGACCTCTGCCTTTGTGCTTAGTATCTATGTGATAATAATTCTGGAAATTGCCACAGATTCTGGTGATCTGAAGTCCCTCCAGCAGGTGGTTGGTCAGGCCCACCCTGGGGCTAAAACCTCTAGCTAGAGTAGGGCTGGGTTGGCCTCCCAGAGCACTGGGCTGGCTACTCCCTGCTGGGCTGCTGGCCTGTCCTCAGTGGGAGGTTAGTTTCTCTGTGTCATTTTCTGGGTTCTATAGCTCCAAAATTTGTTCAGAGTCCCATTTTCCATGAATTGGGGGAGGTGGAAGCTGGAGCCCCATGGAAGTCCTGTTTATACTCTGCCATCTTGACTCTGCCCCCCTAATGGGTATACTCTTAAGGAGCCTCAGTGTCTGTGATGCTTGTATTGGGCAAGCAGGCCAGAATCATCTGACACAGAGCAAGCCTGTGCTAGGTCATTCTATGGCTCTCTCCAGTATTTTTTTAAAGTATAAAATAGCCTAACTTATATGGGGATACAATTTAAGGTATTACTCCCACCATAGATTATTAACCCTTAGTTAATGAGACTTGAAATGATGATAGGTTAAATGCACCTTTTGGTGAATTCTATATAAATTAGACTTAACAAGGAGGTGGAGCTTTGACATGATCAGAGTTTTATTCCTATATAAGTTGCTGGGTAGTTTTTGTTTTGTTCTGTTCTGTTTTTAATCAAATTTTTAGGTATAAGAGAGCGGCAAGCTGCACCCATCAGTATCCTTGCTGAGTATTTGCATTTTTAAAGGAAACATTTTTTTTACTATCTGTCTTGCTGACTCAATCTCTCCACATCCTGGTGGTCAACGTACAGGACTTTATGATAAATGAGAATATAATAAGATTATGTCTAACTGTGTGACACTAGGAAACTCATTTAACTTTTTTATGCCTTGGTTTCCTCATTAATAAATGAAAAAAGTTGGACCTCATGACCTTTACAGTCTCCTTCAGCTTGAAATCCAAATGCTGTTATCATATGACTGTTCTCAGTGGGTTCAAGAAATCAGGCTCAGAAGAGCTCCTTACCACAGTCTCCAATGGAGACTTTATTCTACTATAACTCCATAGAGCACTTGGGGATGTTAAATATACAAGCAAGCAGCTGCTTTATTTAAATGGTATCACAAAGGAGCAAATGACAGAGGCTCTCCTCAGCTTTCTGTTTTCTGCAAAGGCTCTCTCAGTGACTAAGGTAGAGACCCAGAGGAAAGAGGAATTGCATTCTATAAAATGTGAGGAGCTCTTGAGGTGTAGATGAAACAATTGTATATGCTCTTCCTAGAGGCACTAAATAGATTAGATTATTTCCCATTTGAGATCATGCATCTGCACTCCAGATCCTGCCCTTCTGAGGAAGTACCTGATTGGCTGTTGTTGGCAATGCAGCATTTAAATCAATTTTTGGCCTACTTCACCAGGTAACTGAAAGAAAATCTGTTTGTGATTGCTAAGCCACTTTGAAAGAGCATGAAGAAGAAAGGTTCTAAAAAGACTGGAGAAGAAAAAAAAATGTTGTTCTATTTTAAAAGCCAAAAAAAAAAAATAGATGAGATTCAATCCGTGGTCTAGTATTTAAGGACCTTTACTTGGGGCTCCAACTTACCTTTCTAGTCATAGTTCACATCATTCTTCTTTGTGCACTCCTGTCATTGTGCATTCTCATAGGTCATTTTCCATGCCTCTGACATATTTTCTCCTTATCTCTGCCTTATACTCTTATTCTTTAGAATCAACTCATTTGTCAGAAACTCTCAGCTGATGTCATTTTATTCCTCTTCAGATATTTTGAGAACACAATGTCTCAGTGTCTCTTATGCCCCTCCCATCTTTTTCGGGGACATACTAATTAGTACATCATCTGTATTACTAATATTCTCTCTGCCACTTTCTTAAATCTAGACAATTAGCAAAACAATAAGTTGAATCCTAATTTGTAATGTTTACTGATTTTTTTATGGTATAAATGTTCACACAGAACATTTAACAATTAGCTCTCAAGAAGCTAATCTGAACTTGCTGCCATACATTCCTATAGATTTTTAACTTATCATTATAAAAGTTCCACTAAACCCTACCAATAAAACATAAGCTTTTCAGGTTGCAAAGAGTTTCCTTTAAAAAAAATATTACCAATTTCCTAACACTATATATGTTTTCTGAATGATAAGGATAGGAACTGGACCTGAGATTCACTTGGGAGGTGAAACTTGTAGGGGAGGAAGCTCCTTTTACCAAATCAGATGAACACTTTCCCTGAAATTTATAGCCTTTGAGATTTATCTAGAACAAGGGTGGGGAACTTGGGGCCTAGAAGTCACCTGTGACCTCCTAGGTCATTGACTGTGGCCTTTTGACTGAGTCCTAGTTTTTCAGAACAAATCCTTTTATTAAGGGGATTTGTTCTGTAAAGTTTGGATTCAGTCAAAGAACTATACTTGAGGATCTAGAGGGCCACATGTGGCTTCTAGGTCCCAGGTTCCCAAAAACTGACCAAGACCATTATGAAGATAAGTGACTTGCCCAGGATCACACAGCTAGTAAGTATCTGAGACCAAATTTGAACTTGGTTCTTCCTGTCTCTAGACCTGGTGCTCTATCCACTGTGCTACCTAACTGTCCCCCAGCTAATATAACTCAATTGATTTAACCTGATTTCGGTTTGGGGTGGGGGGATGGAGGAGGGTTAAAAATCTGGTAGAGTAAATTATTTGGGGATGGTTTGTAAGCATTTTTTAAAAAAATAGGCCGTGACCAAGAGACAATATTTCTTTATTAAGAATAGTCCATGAGAATCTAACCTTTTTTTGTTTTCTTTTACTGTATTAGTAATAGATAAAAATATAAACTCAAGTTTATATGATATTTTATGATTTGCAGAGGACTTTTGTCAAGACTATCTATCATGTGAAGTAGAGTTTGTTATATGTTTTGTTGGGATGGGGGAAGAGAGAGAGAAGAAGCATTTATTAGGTCCCTAATTATGCTAATCCTTTTACAAATCTTATCTCATTTGATCCTCACAACAACCCTGGGAATTAGGTGTGATTGCGATCCATTTTATAGTTGAGGAAACAGGCAGTGACTTACACAGGTTCACACAGTATCTTGGCAGATACTGGAGTGGTTTGACATTTCCTTCTCCAACTCCTTTTACAGAGAGGAATTGAAGCAAACAGGGTTAAATGACTTGATCAGGGTCACACAGTTAGTAAGTGTCTGGAGCCAAATTCAAACTCAGATCTTCTTGACTCTGGATGAAGAAATCAAGGCTCAGAGCAGTGAAGTGATCTGGACAGAAATATGGACTAGATGATATATAGTTAAATGTATAAGAGAACTGGATGAATGATTGCATTGTTATTGTATTTTTACTTGAATGGAAGATCTTTCCCATCCATGAATAGGTCCACGTGACCTGCTTGAATCACATGGAAGCCTGAATCACATGAATCTATAGTGGCAGGAGCTTGTTGAATGGATGGGACAGGAAGGGTAGAGCAGGAAGTGGGGAGGAGAGCTCAGAGGAAGTTTTCAGAGCAGTTAGAACTGAGGCAGAGAGAAGAAGCAGGCAGCAAGCTGTGAGTGTTTCTGGGAAGGTCCTAGCAGGTGGAAGGCTTGGGGATGGTGGTGCCCCCTGCATGGTTATTTTGTATAGATTTCTTTCTTGCTGTGATGGATTTGGCTTTCTGGTGTTGGTATTCAGTTTTCTGGTATCTGAATAAATGTTTTAGTTCTGTCTTTCATGTAGAGAGTCTGTTATATTTGCATTTTGGAATTATGGTAGCATATTCACAGCCATTACAGGTGTTGTGAATATTGCATTGGTGCTATATTTGATGACACACATGGGATCATGAAATATCAGACCTCTATTTGGAAGCAGAAGGGCTTTAGAGAGAGAAATGGATATCACAGGAGGGGAGGATTTATGTTATTCTGTCCTAGCAAGAGAATGGGCTAAAAACACAGGGCTCTGTGAAAACTGGGAATCGAGGGTACAGAAGGGAGAATCTAGAGATTTGGAAAGATGTTTGCAAGGAATACCAATAGAACCAGGGAAAGAATTGGCAGGGGTGTGTAGAAGACACTGGGCCTTGCTAACAAGTTATCACCATATGTGTAAAAGCAGAGACAAGCTGCTCGAAGAGAAGCTCCAATGGAAAGGGAGTTGGCTGGTTTACAATAGGAATCTTTGTGTGCCACAATATTTGGGCTCTCCTTAAAAGAACAAGGTAGGTGGAGTCAAGATGGCGGAGTAAAAGCAGGAACTTGCTTGTGATCCTGCTCCAACCACCTCCAATACCTGTAAAATATGATTCTAAACAAATTTTAGAGCTATAGAACCTACAAAGTGACAGGGAGAAACAACCCCGCCCCCCCACAGCAGCTTGGCAGGCTGATAGAAGGGGATCTATCACACCAGACTGGGAATGGAACACAGTCCTGCATAAGCAACACAGGCTGAAACCCATAATCAGTAGCACAGACTGGGCAGAGCAGACTTCAAGAGAGTGAATCACTGGCAGCTGTGGCAGTTTCCAGACTTCTCAACCCATAAATGACAAATAGAAAGTAAAAGGTCAGTGGGGACCACTGTTGATCCTGGGTGAGGAAAGAGCCCAACCTGGCCCCTGGCCCCAGAGCAGCAGAGGTAATGGAGGCTGCAACTGCTCCCACTGCAGCTTCTGGCTCCTGGACTACAGATCATAGGGGGGAGTGACTGCCCAGAGGGAATTTGCAGGAATCTTTATGCTGGCACTGAGGTAAGATTCTCTTGCTTTGCCCTGCTTGAATCTTGGTAGCAGTCTTGGGAGGGGCGGAGAGAAGTCTTGGGGAGAGAAGTGCTGGTGTGGCAGAGTTTGTTGAGGATATGGAGAGAAAGTATAATAATAATAATAAATAAAATTTATATTATAATATATAACCATATATTATAATTAAAATAATAATAATAAAGTATAATAATTATAAAGAGTAGAATCCCTCAGTAGAAAATATGGACATTCAATGAAATAGAGGACTTTCAAGCACTCTTGCTGAAAAAAAAACAGAGCTGAACAGAAAATTTGACTTTCAGATACAAGAAGCAAGAGAAGCATGAGAAGGTAAACAGGAAAAAGAAATCATAAGGAACTTAGTAAAGATGAACTATTTACATTCCTACCTGGAAAAACAATAACTGTAATTCATGAGACTTTTCTCAGTATGAGGATAATTGAAGTGTGTGTATATAAATATATATATATATATATATATATATATGTGTGTGTGTGTGTGTGTGTGTGTGTGTGTGTATGTGTATATATGTATGTAAAGGAGGGTATGTGTGTGAATGTATACACAGACAGAGGGCACAGGATGAGTTGAATATGAAGAAATGATTTCTAAAAAATAAAATTAAGAGGTGAGAGAGGAATATATTAGGAGGAGGAAAAAGATAGAGATAGAATAGGATAAATTATATCACATAAAAGAGGCAAGAAAAAATTGTAACAATGGAGGGGAAGAGCAGAAAGGTGAAAGGGAATGAGTCAAACTTACTCTCATTGGATTTGGCTTAAGGAGGTAATAACATACACACTCAATTGGGTAGTTTACCCTACATGAAACTAGGAGGGAAGGGAATAAGAGGGAGGGATGATAGAAGGGAGGGTAGATTGGGGGAGAGGGTAGTTAGAAGCAAACACTTTCAAAAAGGGACAAGGTCAAAGGAGAAAACAGAATAAATGGGGGCCGGGATAAGAAGGAAGGAAATATAGTTAGTTGTTCACAATATATTTGCTATGGAAATTTTTTGTGTAACTATACATGTACAACCTATACTGAATTGCTTGTCTTCCCAATGGGGGTGGGTGAAGGGGAAGAAGGGAAAGAATCTGGAAATCAAAGTTTTAAAAACATGTTAAAATTGTTTTTTACATACAACCAGGAAATAAGATATATAGGCAATGGGGTATAGAAATCCATCTTGCCCTACAAGAAAGTAAGGGGGGAGGAAGAGAAGGACAAGAGAGAGAACAGATTGTAGGAAGGGGTATTCATTATATTTGTTATATTGGGGTAGGGGAGAAATGGGAAGAAAATTTGTAACTCAAAATCTTGTGGAAGCTAATGTTGAAAACTAAAAAATAAATATATAATTTTATAAAAGAGGGAAAAAATAAACAAAAGAGAAAGCTAGTCAGGTAGCAGAAGAGAGGGCTGTTGTGGGTTTGGCTCAGAAAAAGAAGAAAAAAAATTAACAAGAGGAAAGTGTAACCCAAAGGCTGGGCCTGACTAGGGCTCAGACACCTGGGAGGAGGACATGTGAGAGGAAAATTTTAAAAAGTGAGGAGGCTTTTATATGTGTAGACCTTCACCCCATACTAAGAAGAAATCAGGCGAACCAAGAAGACGACACAGTATTTAGGGAGGTAATTGAGAATTTTACTCAGTAGGAGGTCACTGATATATTAATTCTATTCACCCAAAGGATGGGAGAATCATTAGGGTCTGGGATAGTGAGAATTGGTGATGAAGAGGCCAGAGGAGTATCTCTAGATAATGTAGAGGGTCCCTACAGATTTTTCTTTTGTCTTGTACAGTTTGATATTCTTGTTAATAACCTGGATGAAAACAAAGATGATTTCCCAACTAATTTTTTTTTTAATATTTGAAGAAACTATGGGAAAAATAGCTAGTACATTAGAAGGAAGAGTAAAGGATACAAAAAGATTTCAAAATACTTAGAACAAGAGGCCTAAACTAAAAAATGTAATATTATTTTCACTGAGAGCAAATAAGCTCTTTGAGGGCAGGGTATCATCTCTAGCAGAAATGATAACATATTTTTTTTTTTTAGAATTTATTTAATGCCTTTAATTTAAAAGTAGATTTTTTTGCCTTTTGTGGGGGGGATGGGCAATTGGGGTTAAGTGACTTGCCCAAGGTCACATGGCTAGTTTTTGTGTTAAGTGTCTGAGGCCAGATTTGAACTCAGGTACTCCTGACTCCAGGGCCAGTGCTCTATTCACTGTGCTACCTAGCCTCCCCAATAACATAATTTCAAACAGACTGTATCCAATTTATCATCTATCTATATTTACCTATCTATCTATACTATCTATGTTTATTCATTTTTTGTTCACTTATATACCCATTTTTAAAAATTTTCACCATAATTGAGCCATGAATCTTTGATATCACTGATTATATATTATATAACATGTTGCCTTCTATTCAGGGTTAAGTGATTTAGTCAGGGTCACACAACTAATATGTATTTGAGGTCAGATTTGAACTCAGGAACATGAGTCTTCCTGACTCCAATCCCAATACTCCACTCATTGTGCCACCTAGCTTCCCAGGAGATACCTACCTTGAAGAATTTAAAGATCTGTTATGTAGGAGTAGGCTTGATTTTTACAATTTCCAGTTCAAGGAACAGTTCTGAATTATGAGCTATCTGTGCATGTTATAAAGAGAGATTTGTATTACTATAAGGGGTGGGGCATGGGGGAGGGGGAGGGGAAGAGGAAATCCTAATAATTACAGCTATCTAAAACCAAAATGGGTGGCTTTCTTTGGAGGTAAAGATCTCACTAGGGAACTTTAAGATGAAAACAGATGATTACCTGCCTGAGTATGTAACTGAGGGGTTTTCTGTTCAAGTAACATTTGAATTCCATATCCTCTGAGCTTCTTTCCATATATTCTGTTTTTCTGATTCTATAAATAAAAAAAAAAGGGAGCACAGATTTGGAATATGTAACCTCAGAAGGTAAAAGAGTAGACCTCTACTTCCTCAAAGGGGTAAGAATTAAGCTTTCATTGTGATTTTTGTCAATTCATGATAATGATTGATTACTTTGTATATCACCTGGACTTTACATGCTTAGGAAGTTAACATTGCCCTACTATTGTCTGGCAATTTGCAAGGAACTGGAATTTTCTTACTATGAAGCTCATATACTCCTCAGGAGCTAGTGACGTCCTTGAAATTATGAGTATTAATAATTTCAGATACCATCGCCTCTGTAAACAGATTCCGTACTCCCTTGGCTGCTGACTTGTAGGAAATGTTTCTGTTTTTCAAAGTGGAGTTAATTCCTTTTCCCCCCCTCAGGATGATTTTCAACCTTTCTTATTTCTAATCTACAAAGAAATGTTGCCCCAAGTGAAGTTTTAGCATTCAGGCTCTTAGAATGCCTGTGGCCAGCTTTACAATGAGAGTATAGATATGAAAGAACTGGAAAAAAAAAGTTTATTTGATAGTTTCGGGCTGACAATGCATGTGTGTTTCTCTTGGAGAGAAAAAGGTCTAAGAGCTTATGAGTAAAAAAAAAAAAAATTAAAGGATTTCTCCAGAAGGTTCTTTAGATTTCATACAGGACAAGCTTCTGGGAGTCAATGAATTTGATCAGTTCAACATTGAATTGTCATTTTTCTCTAAATGTTGTCATCCAGCTCAAGATTACAAGGATCTTCTTGATAGTTTTCCTTGTATTAACCAAAAAAGAAGGAAATTGACCCTGTGTAAACGATGGGATTTAATGACTTTCCTTAGTGAAAAAGTTTATTTGTGAATACTATATCATTTTCCTATTAATTCCATACATACGAACTATTTTCCTGGGAGCATCTGAAGCACTTCAGTTGAGATGAAGAGTGTTTTGATGCTCAATTTGTTTAAATTGCCCACAGAATAACAGAAAGTACTTATTCTTTCTTTGGTGAACTGAAGATCTATCCATTATTTTTTGGAAAACCATCAACAGTCTAAGTTGCTCAGAGATACTTGGGACATTCAGATAAAAATATTACAAAAGACTGATTTCACAGAGGGAAATATTCTATCAGTTGGCTTTTTTCAACAAAGAACCAATTGTAATATTCCCTTTACAGTGAAGACACTATGGACTAGGATGTTGTCAATAAGGACAGAGGTCAATAAGGGCAGAGTAATTACAAGTTTGTGTATTAGATATGCTGGGTTGATTTGTTAGAAGCTATTCTAGCAACCTAAGCAAGAGATAGCCTTCACATGGATGAAGATAAGGACACACAGACCCAAGAAGCACAAGATGAAGTGACTTAGTTCTTCCCAGATATGGTTTCTGATAGCCCTCTGGCTTGGAGAAGGAACCAGCAACAACTTCTAGAAAGGAAATGAGGTGGAGAAGAGGAGAAGGGAGAACATATGTCATACTGGAGATTCTGCCATCATCACCAAGTTATATAGTTGTCTACTTCTGGCATAATAATGAAATAGGAAATTTTGTTAAATGGGCAAAATTACGCAAAGTATTCAAAAACAAAGAATTCACTATAGTCCTAAAAGTTTGCTGTGGAAAGAAACTAAGGAAGAAAAATAAGGTGAGCACAAGGGATAAGATCAGGAAAAAGAAGGAATTAGAAGAAAAATAATTTATATGGCAAAATCAGAAGAGATTAAGAGAAACAACAAAACACTAACTTAAAAAAATTATAGTTATAGACCAGGAAGGGAACTCAGAAGCCATCTAGTCCAATTCCCTCATTTTACAAATAAGGATATTAAGATCCAGGTAGATTAAGTGACTTGGTCAAAGTCACACAGATAGTATCAGAGGCAGAATTTTAACTCAAGTCATCTGACTCTAAATTGGAAACTTACCTAAAAAGTGAAAACATTTTAAAAGATAGATTATTTGAAAAATAATAGCTCCTTATGGGTAAGGATTGTTTCATTCATTAAATTTATTTTTTCAGCACCTAGCACAGTGACTGGCATAGAGTATTTGTGTAATAAATACTTGATTGATTGATGAAAGAGGGAGGAAAAAAGAAAGATCTTATACATGTGGCAGCAAAATGGAAGAACTTGGTTTATGGAACTGGAAAGGAAGCTATTAGACAAAAACAAGATAGAGACATCATCACTCCATTTCTGTCATTCTCAGTTACACACCATTTTTGTTGATTTACAGCACTGAGTTATAACAAGGGAGACTTGCTAACCAAGCAAGTCAGCAAGTCAAGATAACATGAAAAGAAAGGGCTTTGTTTTTATTTTTTGGGTATGGACCTATCTGTGATTTCATTGTTAAGGAATACCAACTGTAGAGACATTCTTCCCAGATGGATGCTGATGGCCAACTTAATTATAATAGTCTTAAAGAGTTGTCTAGGTCACTAAGAAGTTAAATGGCATGACCCTGTTCATTCAACTTGTATCTGACAGAGGCTAGATTTGAATCCAGCTCTTCTTGACTGGTCTATTATCCACTATGGTGTGCTGCCTCTGGCAGAGAAATATTAACAAAGAGAATACTACAGGGAAAAGTTGGTGCTGAAGGTGCTGAAGAATGTGCCTTTTGACTGAGGTTGATTAAACCAAGGAAGAAAGATTTGAGGTTAAATTCCAAGCCCTAAGTCAAGATTCCATTTGAGTTGGCTCATTCATGCTATTTTAGAACAGCTTTGTATATGTAATGGCCTGCAGCAGGGCCAGCAGAGGCCAGCTACAGACACAGATGCTCTTGCTGCTGAGGAATAATCCAAAAAGGACACAGAGGTACAAGAGCTGCCAAGTCCCCTCAGTGGTCACTCAGAGAGGCAAAAGGAAGAGGAGTTTGGCAGTTACAGGAAGCAGGTGCCTCTTTGGGGGAAATACAAATGACAATGCCACCTGAGTCCTTCAGCATCTATGCTCTCACCCTGTGACTTGAGGAGCTATAGCTCCTCAGCAGAAGTGGTTGAAGGGACACCATGTGTCACAGACTCAACAGCAGTAGAATCTATTGCCAAGTAAGGATACTGCAGCTGTGGAAGAATTGTGTTGTTTCCTAAAAATGAAACTTATGTGTACGAAAGCCTAAATTTATAGTTATCCACAAATCATTCATCTCTTTATAAAAATGAGACCAGTTGTCAAAATAAACTCTTAGTTGCTTAGTGTTGTATTTTCTAGGTTAGAGCAACCAGGTAAAATGTAATGGCAACTGACAAATGCTGTGCTGTGTGATTAAAAAAAACTGAACACAAGAATCCAAACAGAGGATTTTGTTATTTTCTGCAAATCTACCAGCTCCATGAAATCCACCTATAATGACATATTCAATTAAAATCTCACTTCTTAAAAAAAAATCTTGTTCATTATATCAATTTCTTCTCTCCTAGTCAGTTTCATCCATGCTGCCAGCTCATGATGTATAGACCCCAAATGGCTGTAATTCATCTGTGTTTAGCTACCTTGAGGTTTTTTTTTTCTTTTTTCACCTAACTCTTTTAGAGTTTCCACATGTTCTTTTAAAGTTGTTAAACTCAGAAACTTTAAAAAGTAGGGTGACAATCTAAGACAATTGCATTCTGGTATCCTTCTCATCCTTGTATTTTGTAGCAATATAATTCATCCTAAAAGCAAAAAAAAAAAAAGCATTGTTTGTTTTCTCAGGACTTGCTCAAGAAAAAAATGTTTTTAGTTTATTCTTCACATCAAATTTAATGTACAACTCTGAACTTTCCAAAATATGCTGCATGTTACATAAATATCATCTTCTTTTTTTGGCAATATAGTTTAAAATGACTGAACAACAACAAAATTCTTTAAACTGTGTCCTTGATGAAGTTCTTCATAAGATTTCATCAGAAATAAATTGGAAAATTATTGTTTTCACTATTACATACTGATTGATTCAATGTTATTTCGTGAGATCAAATTAAGCAACTGAAGCATCTTTAATTAGGAGTATGGTTGGTTAGTTACTAGACCATAATCAATCAACCAAACAATCAGTCAATATTTATTAGGAATTTATGACACTTAAGGCACTGAATTCATAAATCCCATGAAGGTAGTGAATATGTCTTATCAAAATCTCGTGTCTCCCCTAAAACCTGACAGTGGACGGGGCAGCTAGGTGGCGCAGTGAGTAGAGCGTCCGCCCTGGAGTCAGAAGGACCTGAGTTCGGATCCGACCTCAGACACTTTATACACACACAAACAAAAACCTAGCCGTGTGACCTTGGACAAGTTACTTAACCCCAATTGCCCTCCAAAAAGAAAAAAAAAACTGACAGTGGTACTGTAGTAACATTTAGTAAATGTTCCTGATTTGAATTAGTGCTTGTATAATTATTCAACTATGTAACACAGGTAATTATTTGTCTTAGCAACAATATCCTTTCAAAGACAAATTCTTTTCACTTGGCTAAATTACTTTTCAACTGCCTATTCACTGATCTTAAAATTGTTCTTTTTGGGGAGATTGACATAAAGTTTATGATAAACTTGTCAAGACAATTAATCTTAAATAACACTTCTTTTTATTAGAATGAGACTGGCTGGCACCTATTATCAACATCTCTGAATTTCAAATGTCTTAGTACACTCTTCAACTTATTTTGTTAAAACAAGTCATCTTCCCATAATAGTAGGAAGTGATCCCATTCCTGGATATATTCACCTCAAAGATGATGCTTTTACAAATGGTTTTGATGAAAACTTCCAAGAAGAGCTACTTTGTTCTTGGACCTTTCATGTAGTAAATATAATGCATATTCAACACAAACGATGTCTTACAAGATAAATATGTCCTTAATACACAGCCTGGTACATAGTAGGAGCTTAATAAATGGCAGTTGACTGAATAAATTTGAAATGTAGTTATATAAAAAACACAACAGACGGATAGAGAAAAGCAAAAGAGATACAAGTCAGTCAATTTAAGTTTTTTGTTGTTGTTGTTTTTGTTTTCTTTTAGGGGTGAAGGCAGTATCTAGAACTATCCTCCCATAAGTTCCAAGATAACAATTTTTAATGAACAAGGAAACAATAAGAAAAGTTAACTCTCATAATGTTATGTACCAAAAGTTCATTTTGGAAAACACTAAGTAAGGGCTAGATGACAGAGGGAGGAGAGGAAAAAACTTTAGGAAAGAGGAAGAGTTTGCCCCCCACCCCACCCCAAGGAGACTGGTGAATGTGAGACATGCCTATTTTGGTAGGGGCCTCTGAGCCAGCACAGAGAAGGAATGGAAACCAGAAGCAGAAGAGTATGTATGTTAGCTATTAGGTGGCATAGTAGACCAAGCATTGGACTTGCAATCAGGAAAACTCATCTTCCTGAGCTCAGTGTGTACCTAGGCAAATCATTTTACTCTATTGCCTTAGTTCCTCATCTGGAGAGAGAGACACACAGACAGAGATAGAGAGAGGGAGAGACAGAGACAGAGAGACAGAGACAGAGGGACAGAGAAAGAACTAGAGAAAGAAATGGCAAACCACTTCAGTATCTTTGCCAAGGAAACTCCAAATAGGATCAGAAAGAATCAGACATGAATGAATAACATCATTAAACAGAAAAACTGGCCAGTTTGGTTTGTTATAGCCCATCTACTTAACATCTGTATCCAAGTCACAGATGCAAATATGTCATAAATACTCAGAAGTATATTTAAGAAAACAAATTAAGTCATTCATCTGTCAGTCCACTCATTTAGTGAAAGCTTCAATCCCTGAATTCACAGAATGCTGGTAAAGACCCTTGAGATAAGAGCATAGGAAACCTGAGTTATAATTGCCCTTCATTATTTCCCAAACATGTGACCTCTTCAGGTCTTTGACTTGGTTACTTTATGGATTATAATACATAGATTATGGATTATAATACAGTTAGAATGATTCAAAATTGAATAAAATCTTACTATTTAAAATGGGGTGGTGGGGCTTAACCTACCTAAAAGCAAGAAGCTACATGAAATGACTTTTTGACATCCCTCTCACCTCTAAGAACCATATCTAGAATTGACTCAAGATTTAGAATTTTCTGCATATTACCAACCTCATATGTAACTTAGCATGCATCCAGATGCTTCAACTTCACAGATATTTTGGTCTACTGTTAGATAAATTTTAAAAGTCATTAATTAAAAAATATATGTATATATATATACATATATATATATATATATATATATGTAATTTCTTGTTTTTCTCAACTTTCAGAAAAACTCCCAGAATATCTCCACTAGTCTTGGAATTAGCATCATTAGTTTCTTTATCTTCTCTCCTTCACACCAGAAAATGCTTTACTTTCATTCAGTCCCTTCCCCCATTCTAGGTTCAGCTCAAGTTCACCTCTTCCAAGAAATCTTTTCTGATATCTATACCTCAGAGGTTCTAAATTGGAGGATCAGGCTGTAGATATATTTCAGACAGTTTGTGAACTTAAATAGTTAAAAGTTAAATGTGAACTTAAGCTTGTGAATTTAAATAGATATAACTAGATATATCTCAAAGACCCTGTAGAGAGAATCCATGCTTTGGGTGGGAATAGCTGACTCCTAAATTAGTTCCCAATTCTTTGAGAATATTACATTCATCTTCAGTCCACAGATCAAAGACCAGGACAGCATAAATCAATAGAGAAATTCTCCATTTCTTTGTAAGAATGTGGAGAATTCCTGTCCCTTTTCCACAGGGTTGCTTCATCTAAGGTTCCTTGTACCTGATGTATTATCATCATACCCTACCAACTTCAACATAATGATGGAGCTAGAGTTATTATTAGATGTACACATTCTTATTAATGCATCCCTCCATAAAGCAGGCTATGCTGTACCATTTCATATTGTTCTGTATTTTAGTTTTTCATGTTATGTGCTGTCAATTTATTTTGTCTGTTGTTCAAAGGACAGGAATTTCCAGTTACAATTTTTCTACAGAAATGGTATCTTGAATGTGCCCTTGGTTTTACAAGAAGATAAGGAGCATCTAGCCTTCTATCTGTTCCTCACATGTGAACCTCCCTCCCCCATCCCTGTATCTTTGCACAGTCCTGGAATGTACTTAACCTCCTCACTTCAGCCAATGCCTGGTACATAGTAAGGGTTTAAATGCTTATTCTCTTCCTCTTCCTCTTTGAATCTCTAGTTTCCTTCAAAATTCTGCTCATGTATAACCTTCCCCATGTGGTATTTTCTGATACCCCAAGCTGCAAGTGACTCTTCTTCTTAAATTATTTTTTTATTTGTGCATTTTATACATCTTCTGTATGCAATTATATTAATGATGATGATAACTAGTATTTATACAGAACTTTAATGTTTGCAAAGTATTTTGCATACATCATCTTGTTTAATTCTTACAATAATCCTGTGAGGTAGGTTGTCTTATTATCCATATTTTGCAGAGGAGGAAATTAAGGTTTAGAGAGATCAAGTGACTTTCCCAGGCTCCCACAGTTTGAGGGAAGATATGAACTCAGATTTTCATGACTTCCAGCCCAGTAATCTATCCTAGTGCAAAGGGCAGCATTTTAGAACTAGAATAAGGAAGACCTCAGTTCCAGTCTGGCTTCAGTTACTTACCAATAAAACATGAAGTCTCAAAGGCTTTTGCATTTTTATTTTTGTTTCCCTAACACCTACCACAATGTCTGGCAAATAGGTGTTTGCTTGATTGATAAAGTGATTGATTCTAACTCTGGTTAACATCATCTAAGTTAACTAGCATAGCACTTCCAACTCTCCATTTTCTCCACTCCCTCTCCTCTCAACCTTGATCTCCTTTTTTCAGACTCACTGCATTCCAAGCTGGCTTTTCACCCCTTGCAGCTGAGGTGCATATCTGGCAGTGGTGACCTTGTCCCTCCTGTTGAAATGGAGGCCCTCCAAGGCTGTGCCCCCTTGTGCAGCTGCTCTCCATGGCTGTAGCTGCATATGCACATGTTAACTAGCAAAACCCACTCTCAGACTGAGAAGGAAAGGGCCCTTAAAATGTTAGCTTGTGCAGATTTAAAATGCTGGGCTCAGCTAGTCTTGCAACAAAATTATGGAAATTTATTTCAGAACCAATGTGCCTTCCCTCAACTTCACCAGTTCTCCTCCTTGTAATCGTCAAATTAGATCCTTACAATGTACTTTGGGCCCACCATTTTTTTTTCTTTTCTATTTTATACATATTTATGGCCCTTGGAATACAAGGCACAGGGCAGCACCAGGCACCTCTCCTCCTTACCCCACCTAAAAAGAAACAGGAAATTCTGGGCCAGGGATTCAAGCTGGCAGGCATCAATTACACTTGCAGAAAGACGGCAGAACCATTTATAACCCCTTCTGAAAACATTCATTCAGCATAACTAATTGTCTGTTATAGAAACATTCTGGGCAAGAGGAGCTGCTCATTCCTGCAGCAAAGGTGTTAATATGTGAGGCTCATATTCAATCCATTGCTTTTGCTCACAGGTAACTGATGATTTGCTTACTTAACAAAGCTAGTGTAACTAAGATGGAATTTGTTGCCCCCCTTGGGGGCCTGGTTTTCTTCCACAAAGAAATATCAAAGAAATTTAAATGTGTTCTCATTAAACACAGTGGCCCAGATTCCAAGGTTGAGCTGAATTGCCCAGATCCCCATTCCAGTTTGGCAGCCTTCCTGTGGCTTCGAATTTTCTGTACTAGAGGCCAAGAGAAAGCCTTTCTTTAGATAGATCTTTGTTCAGATCACTTTGGTTTGGTCCTGAAAGATCATAGTAACAGCTGATTGAGCAAAGTGCAGATGAATTCTGGCCTCTGATGACCTGCAGAGATGAATATAAACATGTGCAAACATCTTTCTGAAGGAACAAACTTCTGGACAAGAGAACAGTAAGAATTCTTTGTCCCAAGATTGAATTCTGGCCTGAGACACATGACCAACTCACCTAGTACAAATTGGGAGACAAGTCTATAGAGAAAGATAGTACCTGAGCCCTGATGACTAAAGCTGTAGTGTGAGTGTGGAGGCAGTAAGGTAAAAGTTGGATTCAGTGAACCTTGGGTCAAAGCCTGGCTCTGCAACTTATAATCTATATGAATTTTGGCAAATAATTTAAATCGTTTGGGCAACAGTTTTCTTGTTTTTAACATGAGAAGATTAGATAACCTATACATTGTCATCAAAATCTCAATATATGGTCCTTTGGCACATCATTTTGGCTCTCCATGCAACCTTCTAGGCCACCATTGTTAATTGATTACTTTTATAAATTGTTTTTGTGCTCCTTGTAGGAAGGCAGGTGCCCTGCCAGTGAGACTTTCCAGGCCCCAGGAGCATATGCAGCCTCCTTCATTATTCCAGAAAGTGTTATTTAATGTCAGCTTCAAAAATGGAAGCATGAGAATGAAGAAATGTCCCATGCTGTGTCTGTCTTGGTACTACAGCCTTGCAGGGTTGATCTGTATGGAAATACAAACCACAGGAATCATGCTTCTGTGAGAGAAGGATGCAGAAAATCTTTATTGATGAGCAGTGGACTAAGTCATTGCACTCCAATCCATCCCATTCTTAAATGAAATCTACAATTCAAATGGCACACTCTGTAAATCAAGCCATGAAGACTTGGGATAGGGAAATGCAGTCTCTGCCTACTCCCTCCGAAGGCTGGGCAGGTATTTATTTGAATTCCTGAGTTTTTTTCCTACCCATGGAGAGAGCACCATAGTGTTTTTTTTTTTAATTGTTTCCCATAATATCAGCTGCCTCTAGGCAAAACTTCCACATATTATGTTAAATTATGGAGGATACCATATGTGGTTATCGTAGTGGTATCTTAATGAGTAGATACAGAATCTAGGTATTTTAATGCTTCTCTATCTGTCATTCACATGGAGGTTATTTATTCAAAAGAGCAAAACAAAATAAAAACAAAAACAAAGACAAAAACACCTCACTCAAACATTCAACAAAAACAATTCATCATCAGTGTGTCAGTAGTAACAGAGCTTCACTGAACTGATGCTGACTTTGTCCTTTAAATTTCCATTTACCACTGTTAATATGTATTTTGAAGACTTTTATTCAATGAGGTAAATTTGCGGGCAAGTTGGAAATGATTCTGTATAAAAAGTGCTATATATTTTGCTACAACATTCCTTTACAACTGGCTGAAATGCAATGAAAACAAACACGATTTTTAAAAAGATGCAAACACATACAACTCCGTCAATTTATAAATGCAAAGGACGAGGGAACAAAAGTTCCCCAGCATCATCACAACTTTGACCATGGATATGAACTTGTTCTCTTTTAAATATTCTTATCCTTTATAGTATTGGTGGAGCTGCTTGCTTGAATTAGAAGTATTGTTTTTTTCAGAGCTCTTCTGTCAAAGTTCTTCCAATCAAACAGTAAATCAAGCAAGAGGTGAACATTATATTTCCTTTTTAAAAAATATTTTCAATTTTTATATTCAATTTCAAATTCTCTTCCTCACCATTCCTCCCCCATCCATTAAGAAGGCAAGGAATACAATATCCATTATACTTTTGATGTCATGTAAAAACATTTCCACATTAGCCATGTTAAATAAGAAAAATGAGAGAAAAAAGAATTAGAAAAATAGGGAAAGAAAAAAAATATAAAATTTGCATTCAAAGTCCATCAGTCCTCCATCTGGAGGTTTATAGTATTAGTATGCAACTTCTTTACTTCTTATTTGTCCATTTTAATGTTTATAACTTTGAGGGATCAGATTTTCTGTACCAGGTAGCACACTGAGAACATCCAATGATTTCAGAGTTTCAGTCCCAATAAAGGCAAATGAATTACCAAAATGGTGAAGACAAAAGAAGAATACAGGTATGATAACATCATTGTATCATGAATGCACTGTGACATCTTTAGTTATCAAACATCCAGGGCAACTGAACTTGCCTAATTTCTTTTCCCACTTTGTGATTCTGACAAAGCTGGGTATCTGAGGGAAGGAATAGTAGAATGGAAAACCAACTCACAGACAGGTTGTATCACTGGCAAATCTTTGGCTTATGTGATGGCTTCTTAGAATTTAACATATCATATTCAATCCAAGACTGAAACCATTCTTGGTAATCATCTATATTCATGGAAGAAGGCAAAAAGCACTTCCTTCCTTCCTTCATTCCTTCACTCCTTCCTTCCTCTCTACCTTCTTTCTTCCTTCCATTTCTCCTTTCTTTTCTTCTTTCCTCCTTCCCTCCTTCCTTCTTTCCATTATGAGGACACGCCATTTTTTGTAAAAAAAAAAAAAAGTACTCTATTAAGTTTCTGAAGACATTATTCACCCTCATATGATTTTTTTTCTTGGTTTTCCTTCATTCTGTTTCAGTTCATATGTCATACTATGCATTTCTAATTTCTTACTCTTTATTTCTCAAGAATACTAATCCTGGTGATTTAGAACTACGCGACTCGGGGAAATCATTCTGTCTCTCTGAGTCTCGATCTTCTTGTCTGCAATATTACCTAAGGGCAGAAGTCTCTTATTGAATAGTGGTCTAGCATCAGAGTCATGAAGAACCTGGACTTAAACCTTATCTCTGAAACATCCTAGCTCTATGTTATGGTAAAGCCATTTAACTGTTCAGTGTTCCAGGTTGCTCTCTAAGGCTATAAACTAAAGATGAGGTATTAAAGTACATCCATGGATGAACTTTCCCATCCTGGAATTCCATAAATCTATGACATAATAGTTATAGACAGAATAACTAACTAAATGAATGAATGAATGAATTAATTAATTAATAGGTAAATAAATAAAATCAGTCCCATGGGGTTGTTTTGAGGATAAATGGGGTATTGTTTATGGAAAGTGTCTTAAGTATCATAAAGCTCTATAAAAATGTAAGGTATTATCAAATTAATCATTAACATAATCATCATTATTACTAAATATCAGTATGATATCATCAAATAATGTTAAAGAAATAAAGCAAAATAGTACTATGAAACTCATTTGAATTCTGATCAGAAATAAGAAGTACATCTCTGATGGTAGGCAATATAGAAGAAGAGAGGGTTGCATCTGCCTCACCACCTAAGATAGTACCTTGAATATAAGAAGCTTTAAAAATATGATTAAAATATGAATGAATTTTTCAAACTTTTTTCAATGACTGGACAAAGATATTTGAAAACATGGTTCAATTTTAATATAATATGTAACCTTGATATAGTGGTTTAAGATTTGCAAAACATTTTACATATATCATCTCATTTGATTTAACAGTCCTGTGAAGAAGCTATAATTATATTTCCCACTTTACAGATGAAGAAACTATGGCTGAGAAAGGTTAAGTGACCTCCCCATGATCACAGCTGCTAAGTGTCTGATGCAGGATTCAGAGTTGTGCCTTTCTGATTCCAAGCCCATAGCTTAATTCATTATGACTCTAATATAGCAGCAATCTAACCTATTCTCTTTCTTACCTTGATGCCAGTGATTAATGATGGTATTTTTAGATACTGTGAAGAAGCAACTCCAAGTGTTGGAAGTTAGTTTAGAGGTAACTGGGTTTTTTTGTTTGTTTGTTTGTTTTAATGAAACAATTTGAATTCTGAAGCCTAACTCTATTTGCTCCCTATATGTTTTTAAATGTAAAATGAATATGTTTGTGTGTGTGTGTATATATATATATGTATATATGTGTATATATGTATATATATATGTATATGTGTGTATATATATATGTATATTAGGCATTTACTGTATTTTTATCATGGTGTTCAGTGTTTCTTAGGAAAGAATGTGAAAAATACAGAAAATGAATACTAAACAAAAGTGCGCAAGACATTATATAACTAAATGGTATGCTATCTGCTACTGAATGTAAGAATTCTTGAAATTCAGAGGGGAATGAAAATAGTCAGGGAAAGCTCCATGGTGTGGTAGGCCTAGAATGGACCTTACAGAATGGAAAGCATTTTGGAGAAGGCAGTCCTAGGAGAGGAGAAAAATAAGATAAAGGTACAGGCATGTGAATATGCATGTTGTGTACTGGAACAGTGAGGAGGCATGTCTGAGCAAGTCAAACAGTGTGAAATAAAGGTTTTAAAGGAAGGAGGAAGAAAAATACCTGGAGTTGTCTGCATTTCAAGTATGACCTTGCCACAGTTAAAGCAGGCAGAGTATTAATTCCGAGATAAAACCTTTGGCAGATCTATACGAGTGTATATCACAAAGCTTTTTCAGTAGGACAGGGCTACTATGTGAAAGCAATCAGAAACTAAAGGCTGAAACAGGGGAGTTCTTTTTCAAATGGCTCAAAGGTAAACAGAAGCAGAAACATTGAGGTTTGCAGGGAGTGGATTAACATGGGACCTTTCGAGATGAGAAGTCCCCCCAGGCTCATACAGAATTGTTTTTGATGGCACTTAAGTAGAGTCTTTTTTTTTCTCCCTCTAAACACTGTTTGGAGCATATCCTGCATCTATGTGTATGTGTGCTTGAGAAAAGCTCAGCTCTGACCCTTGATAATAACTGTTTGAGAGAGCAACTCTTTCTCTGAAGTCTTTGAAGGGGTTGGGCTATAAGAGTTCACCTCTCAATCTTTACCTGTGTTGTCAGGTCATGGCAGGCTATGGCCTCCTGGCTGGGGCTACTATAATAACCAAACAGAGATGAATGATAAGAATGTTTGAGGGAGTGATAGGGCAGTGACAGCAACAACCAGAGGAGTTGCCTTTTATTCACCATTGTGATAAAAAGGAAAGAATTGTTAAGCCTCACTGCTGACTACCAGGTAAGTCTTAATATTCTCTATTCACAGGAGTCAAATGCCTGAACTGATGGCTCCCAAAAAAAAGGACATAAGACTTCAAAATTCTAACATTTAATGGTAGAAGAAGTCTTGGAGCTGATCTAGCCTAGTGGTCTTAAATCTTTTTTGATTAGTGCACACCTCTCCATAAAATATTTGAGCACATATCCCAAAATATGTGCAAATTTACTCATTTATAATCTGCCAACACACTAACAATTATGGGATTTTAAAACTGTATGCAAAATAATTTTGTGGAGATATACAAATGGAATATTAGATCTTACAGTCAATAGGGAAATCATTGGAATTTATTGAATAGAAGAAGGACACAACATTTCATCAACATTGAGGGTGGGGGATATGATGTGGAGTGGAGAGAGACATGAAACATATGGATGAATTTGTAGGCCACTACAAAAATCTAATCCAGAGACAATGAGGATCTGAACTTTGATGGTGACTCTTTGAATAGAGAGAAGTGGACAGATGTGAGAAATGTACTGGAAGAACCTGATGAAGCAAGGAACAGTTGACTGGATAAGTGGAAAGGAGGAGAAAAAGATAAGGCTATGAGGAGTAAGGTGAGTGCAATGATGCTATGCCTTTGACTATGATAGGGATGTCTCAAAGAGGAATGGATTTGTGCAAATCACAAGTCATCCCTCACTTTTCATCCTGAATGACTAGTTCTGTCCCACTCAAGAAAAGGAAAGCTCACCTTGCAAGCAGCACCTGAAGAATTTCCCCAGACATCTGTTAGTGGATGCTGTGGGTAACTAGTATTTTTGTACAGTACAGAAGGAAGTAAACTGGGAACTTGAATAGTGTGAAGGTGATAGTGCTTGAGGAATAAGAGTAGATGTAGTAGATATATGCATTGACCCAGCAATACCACTACTAGTTCTGTTTCCCAAGATGATGAGGGGGAAAGGGAAAGAATCCATATGCTCTAAAATACTTATAGCAGTTCTCTTTGTGGTGGCAAAGAATGGGATATCGTGAGGAAGTGTGTCAATTGGAGAATGGCTGAACAATTTGTGGTATATAATTGTGGTGAAATACTACTGTGTAAATGAAATGATGAGCTCAATGATTTTAGAAAAACATGGACGTTCTTGCACAAAATAATGAAGAGTGAAATGAATAGAAATAAAAAACATTGTTTATTGTAACAACATTGTTTTAAGAAAAACTTTGAGTGACTAAGTGATTTTGACTATTATAAATACCCAAATCAACTACAAAAGACAGATGAAGGAAGACACTATCTACATCCAGAGAAAGAACTGAGAAATAGAAGTATGTATAGGATAATTTTACATAGCTAGATAGATTGATTGACAGATAGATAGAATGACAGACAGACAGATAGATATTTCTATCTCATGGTAGCCAGCTCTGGGGGAAGGAGATGAAAAAAAAGGAAAAAAGAAAGCTACATGACAACTTTATTATATATTTAAAAGGAATAGCAAATTCTACATAATAGATTTGTGGTTTCATGTAAAATCTGATTTTTTTCTATTTTGCTAAGTTATAGAAATTCTTGTTTAATTTCTTAAGTTCAGAATAAAATAAAATTAAAAAAAAATAAATCACATAACTATCTCTCTTAGTGGAGGTGATACTTGACCTATCTTCTTGGGGACTTGAGAGGAGAAAATACACACACATGTACACACACAAATGTGGTGGGGAAAGGACATGGATTATTAATTTCATAAATGTAAACTATTTCTGCTCTGGAAACTTTGCTACCAATATAGATCATAATTTGTCTGTAGCTCAGTCTGGAGTTAATAATGTATTGAGTCAATATGATTTGTCCATGCTAACATGTCTAGAATATGTCAGAGGCAGGACTTGGACCCACATTTTCCTGATTTTAAATTTAGTCCTCTAGCCTCTTTTATCCTCCATACCATGTTGAATTTCACTTACATAGATGACAATTATTATCATGGATAATTCAATGCTTCAACAGACCTGTTTTCATCTGGGTGTATACCCCACCTACCCACTGACACAGATCATCATTCCTCTATGATTGTGTTCATGGGTTTTTATAACCATAAAAATTTATAACGTAATGGCCAACCACCTTATCAAACTTAGATAAGTTGGTTCTTAGAAACAAAATGTACACTTATTATGGGTTTATAACCAAAGTATTTTTATATTGTTATGGCCTTTACCTAAGTTGCACTGTACAGACATAGCTTTCAAGAATTCGTAGTCAACTTTATCCCTTGATGAGATATCAAATATATGTAAACATTCTGAGAATAATTTAATTATTGTTAAAATATAATAGTTAACATTTTATATAACACATTAGTTTTACAAAGAACTTTACAAATAGTATCTCATTTGATTCTCACAACCCTGGAAGGCAGGGGTTTTTATGATCATCCTCATTTTGCAGATGAGGAAACAGAGAGAAGCAATTGGATTACCTGGGGTCACACAGCTAGTAAGTGTGTGAGAACAGTTTTGAAATGTGGTTTTCCTGACTCCAATATGAGTGTACTATCAATATACCTACCCAACTGCCTTAAGAGAGATCATTTTGAACTGGGGGAAAATCATAAACAAAACATTTAGGATCATAGGATCACAGATTTTAAGTTGGAAGCCATCTTAATGTCATCTAGACCCATTCCATTAAGAGGAAGAATTGAAACCCAAAAAGGTTAAGTGCTTTTCCCAAGGTCTCAGGGGAAGAAACAGGATTTCAACACAGGTTACTTGCTTCCAAATCCACTGTTCTTCTCATGTCATAATTTTATCTTGTAAAATGAAATTTGGTGATAAATGTAAAAGCTTATACTTATCTTCAAACAATAAAATCCACCATCAAGAAGAGAGACATATAATCAAGACAGCATTTCATTTGAAAAAGATAAATTTTAATTAGTGAACTGTCACTAATGTATCAGTCATGTAAAGGTGGCAAAAGTTAATGTTTTCATAGGATACAAGGAGCATCATTATATCCATGACTAGGGAGGAGATATCCCCACTCTCTACTGTCCTGTTCAAACTAAATCTGGACCAGACGTTTCAGTTAATGGTCTTACATTTTATGAAGGACACTCATAAGGTAGACAGGGTACAGAGGAAGGTGACCTTGTGGACTGATTATATTTACTGATATTCATTCTATTCATACTAAGACATGGACTTTTCTCTCCTGTTAGAGTGTAAACTATCTTGAGAGTAAGGATTGTTTCACTCTTTGTGTTCCCAGTGAGTAGGACAGTGTCTGATGTACAGTAAGCTCTTCATAAATGCTCATTAAAGTGGTGGTGAAGTGGCGCAGTGATTAAGAGCGCCGGCCCTGGAGTTAGAAGGACCTGGGATGAGTACCAGACTCAGAAAATGAGCACCCACACATAAGTAATGACTGGCCGTGTAACCTTGAGCAAGTTACTTACCCCCAATTGCTTTAAAAATAAATGCTAATTAATAGATTAATTAATTCATTAGGATGATTAAGGATTGATTGAAGAAATCAAGCATTTTTTAGCCTGGAAAATAGAAAACATAAGAAAGGGAACAATTTGGTGGTGTTCGAATACTTGAAGATTGGCCTGTGAAAGATACAGTAGACTTCTTCTTGGACCCAAAAGGAAAAATTATAAGCAATGGATGAAAATTGCAAAGGGGTAGATTTTTCCTTGATAAAAGGAGAAAACTTCCTAATAAAACAAGTTGCCCCAAAGCCAAATGGATTATCTTGAGAGGTGATGTATTCTTTTTTCACTGGTGGTCTTTAAGCAGAAGTAAGATGACTTTTAGTTAGGTATATTGTAGAAAGTATCCTTGTTCATGCATAGACTGGATGAAATGACCTCAGTTATCTTCTAAATGCGAAATTCTTTAAATATATATTGTACTTCAATGTTTATCCTGGGAAAGAAAAGCAAATGGCTTTTGTAAGTAGCTGCTGATGGGCTGTCTGCCGTGTGTTACCAAGAGCTATTCAACTATGATTAATCTACTGGTGGGTACAGTGGTGTTCTGTTAAATGTTCAACAACTAGCTCTGAAAAAATGTATATGTGACAGACTTTTGTTTTTGGAGGAGGGATAGCAAGGCAATTGGGGTAAAGTGACTTGCCCAAGGTCACACAGCTAGTAAGTGTCAATTGTCTGAAGCCGGATTTGAACTTAGGTCCTCCTGACTCCAGAGTCAGTGCTCTATTCACTGTGCCACCTAGCATGACATACTTTCAAGCTTAATTTGCATTATTAAAATTTTCACCATCATTTTCTTAAGTCTAGACAATTGATAAAATAATAAATCAAACCCTGCTCTGTAGTAATTTAATAATCGGTTTCTCTAAGCCAATTCAATCTATTTCCAGCATACTCCTAGCTGAGTGCTATATATTTTGCAGTTCTTAGTCAACTGTTATAATTTACTTATTGATAGCTATCAATAAATGAAAATGATACTAAAACTTTTTAAAATACTTTCTCAAACATGATAGTAAGCTCCCTGAAACATTAGAGATTTTGTAGATCATGTGTCTACAATGGAAATCTAGGGAAAATTCATAGGCTGTTCAACATTGAAGTATTTTGCAAATAATTTTAACATAATTCTCTTGCCTATGACATAGACTTCAAAGCAGATACTCTTGCTATGATTTTCCAAAATGTCATATACAAGTGGTTTAAATACATTAGTAGACTACAGTTCTATTTTCACTAGGCTTAAAATGTTTATACCCACATCAACTATGCTATATTCTCAATTCTTTGACAAGTTCATATTTTTAGCTTTACTTCTTTTTGTCTGTAGGGTAATTTTATTTTTCCATCTTACTTTTATATGTATTTTAATATGCTATAACCAATAACCCATCCTCTCTACTGGTAGCATTATCACAAAAAGGCATAATGGTACACAAAGCCCACACAATGCTAGGTTTTTTAAAATTATTTTAGATAGGGGTAGAGCCAAGATGGCAGTGCAGGAGCAGAAAAACTCCATATGCCCCCTCTACCTCAAATACCTATAAAAATGATGCTAAACAAACTTTAGGGCTACAGAACCCCAAAAGTGACAGCTAGAAACAAATCTCCTGCTGAAGATAGCCCAGCAGGCCTACAGGAAGGGTACACTGCAGTACACTAGGAGCAGATACCAGACACCATGAATCCATGATTTTAGCCTCAGGGTGTGTAACAGCAAGCACCCCAGCATCCTCAGGGTGGCTGCCAACACAGGTTCTTAGGTCTTCTTTGCTAAAGGAAAGCAACTCAAAATGGGTTAACAATCTTGCTTTAATGAATCAAACATATATCATTTACCTAGTTCAGGGGGAAAAGGTCAGCACACCGAACTTCAGAGTATACAGAGGTTACAAGCAGAAGTTACAAGACAGAGAATTTTTCAGCAGATAAGCTTCTAAACTGTCCAACCATTACATACATCCAAACCTAATCACAGTTACTAGAGAAAGAAGCATCAAGATCTGGGTTTTCAAAGCCAGGGGGCTCTCAAAGGCTGCCCAGAATCTCATCTGGTCAAATCATGCAACACTTCTCAAAATGATCCCCAAAACAAAACCTCACATCAGTCTTTATATAGTCTTCCCCTGACTCAGAGAATGCAACAACTTTGTTTACTCACTGCCCAATCACAAAGTATTTACTGAAAAACAAACCTCCCACCATAGGCTCCAGGTGCACTTAAGCCTAGAGGCAGGGAAGATCTTAAAATTTACATTCCTATAACAGGGCAGCCCAACCAATTACTGCTAGAGGGACTTAGCAGCTGTGGTGGTTTCCAGAATTATCAACCCATAAATGACAAAGACAAAGTGAGAGGTCAGTGGACTTTATGGGAACAGAGGTCCAGGAGTGTGATCCAGCCTCTGTCCCCAGAGGGAGAAGTGGCTGAGGACCAGAGGCCAATACCACATGGCTGCTTCAGAGTTGCTGGCCTGCAGATTGTAGGAGGAACAAGCAATCAGTCTGAGAGGTAATTACTGTGGCTTTAACCTGCTTGGATCTGGATTGCTGTCTAGGGTGGAGGTCGTGGTATGGGTGACCAAGTTCCAGAGCCAGTGGAGGCTTCTGAGAGGGTAGCCAATTAATAGCTCTGGCAGCTGTGAAAACCCCAGTGATTTGGGACAAAGCTTTCCTCTCTGGAAGAAGAGTTCTACTGTGGCAAAAGGCTCAAAAGACAAACAATTGAGTTGCAACATGAGCAAGCAAAGCAAGCACAGCCATCTGACTTTGGATTCCTTTTTTGGGGGACAAAAACGATCGAAGCATGGAACAGGAGGAATACAGTGAAGTCAGAACTCATGCACCAAAAGCTTCCAAGGAAAATATGAACTGCTTATAGGCCATAGCGGAGCTTAAGAAGGATTTTGAAAAACAAATAAGAGAAGTGGGGGAAAATTGGGAAGAGAAATGAAAATGATGCAAGAAAATCATGAAAAGAGAGTCAACAAACTGACTGAAGAAAATAACACCTTAAAAAACAGAGTAACTCAAATGGCAAAAGAGGCTTAAAAAGGCAATGAGGAGAAGAATGCCTTAAAAACCTGAAATTGCCAGAGGGAAAAAGCATCTCAAAAGCTCACTGAAGAGAATCATTCCTTCAGAATCAGATTGGAGCAAATGGAAGCTAGTGACTTTATGAGAAATCAAGGTACTATTAAACAGATCCAAACAAATGAAAAAAATATAAGGCAATGTGAAATATCTCATTGGAACAACCACTGACTTGAAAAATAGATCCAGGAGAGATAATTGAAAAATTATTGGACTACCTGAAAGCCATGATCAAAATAAGAACTTAGAAATCATCCTTCAAGAAATTCTCAAGGAAATTACCCTTATGTTTTAGAACCAGAGGGCAAAATAGAGATTGAAAGAATCCACCAATCACCTCTTGTAAAAGAGCCCAAAAAGAAAACTCCTAGGAATATTATAGGCAGGTTCCAAAATTCCCAGATCAAGGAGAGAGGAGCCAGGAAAAAAAACAGCCAGAAAAAAACAATTTGAATACTGTGGAAACACAATCAGGATAACACAGGATCTGGCAGCTTCTACACTGAGGGATCAAAGGGCTTGGAATATGATATTCTAGAGGTCAAAGGAGCTGGAATTAAAACTAAGAATCACCTACCCAGCAAAACTGAGTATCATGTTTCAGGGGAAAATATGGTCATTCAATGAAATAGAGAACTTTCAAGCATTCTAGATGAAAAAACCAGAGTTGAATAGAAAATTTGATATTCAGATACAAGAAACAAGAGAAGCATGAGAAGGCAAACAGGGAAAAGAAATCATAAGGAATGTATCAAAGTTGAACTACTTACATTCAAATGTAACTTATGAAATTTTTCTCAGTATGAGAATAATGGAAGGGAATATAAATGTGTGTATATATGTATGTGTATATATACATATATATGTCTATATAGGAGGGTATATTGGAGTATAAATACACATGTGAGTGTGTGTGTATATATATATAGTGAAAAGGTATATATAGACAGAAGGCACAGGACCAATTGAATAGGAAGGGATGATACTTAAAAGGTGAAATTGAGATGTGAGAGAGGAATATAATGAGAGATCATGGGGAGAGACAGAATGGAGTAAATTATCTCATATAAAAGAGGCAAGGGAAAACTGTTACAATGGATGGGAAGAACAAGAAGGCAAAAGGGAATTAGTCAATTTTATTGAATTTGGCTTAGGGAGGGAATGACATACACACTAAATAGGTTATCTCACCCTACAGGAAAGTAGGGGTGAAGGGGATGAGAGGGCGGATGATAAAGGGGAGGGCAGGCTGGGGAGGAGGGGGAAGTTGGAAGCACACACTTTTGAAAAGGGACAGGGTCAAAGTAGAGAATAGAACAAGTGGGGATTGGGATAGGATGGAGGGGAATATAGTCAGTCTTTCACAATATATCCACTGTGGAAATGTTTTGTATAGCTACACATGACAATCTATATTGAATTGCTTATCTTCCCAGTAAGGGTGGGTGATGAGGGAGGAAAGGAAAGGATATGGAATTCAAAGTTTTAAAATCAAATGTTAAATATATATATATATATATATATATAATTATTTTATATGCAACTGGGAAATAAGATATATGGGCACTGGGGTATAGAGATTCATCTTGCCCTACTGCAAAGTCAGAGGGAGCATGGGGGAGGATATAGGAAAGAGCAGATTGTCGGAGGGGGTATACAGTGGGATCACTATTTTGGGGTGGTGGGTTGGGGAAAGATGGGGAGAAAATTTGTAACTCAAAATCTTATGGAAATGAATGTTGTAAACTAAAAATAAACATAAAAAGTTCATTAGAAAAGAAAAAAATATTTTAGATAGTCCATTAGTGAGGACTTCAACCCACAAATAAAGGAACCAGACCATTTGCAAATTTTCAAAAGTGTTTCTCAACAGGTGTCAGAATTTTTTTTTTAAATCACAAATAATGTATTGGCAGAGGGGCAGAATGTTATAGCAGATAAGGAACAGAACTTGGAGCAAAGCCAATTTAGTTTAAATCTTTTATCTGACATATATACTGGCTCTGTGACTCTGGCAGTCTTTTATTCCCTCAATGTCCAGGTAACTCTCTAAGACAAGTTGCAAAGGAGGTGACAACTTGCAATGACAAAATGACTTCATTTTGCCAATGAAATCATTGGAATGTTCAAAAAATTAGTCAAGGGCCTCCCAATACACCACTGGGAAGAAGTTATGGCATAAAAGAAGGAGCACTGTATTTGAACTCAGGAGTCCTATGTTTGAATCAAGTTTCAGTCCTTTACTACCTATTCTTGAAGTGAAATGGGGAGAAACCAGGACCCAAGTCATTAAAACTTTCCAAGCTTTTTTTTTTCATTGATCTCGTGGGATTTTTTTTTTTTTGGGGGGGGGGGGTAGGGGAGAAGTAAGGTCAAATAATATAATGAATGTAAAACTCTTTGAAAATTTGAAAGTGGGGGTGGAATCAAAACGGCATATTAAAGGCAGCAATTCAGCTAAACATTCAATTTTCCCCTCTAAACAACTTTAACAAAATCAAATCAAACTGTGGAGCAGCAGAGTCAACCAAAAATCAAGGTGATAAAATTCTGCTGACCTGAGAAAACTTAAGAGTTTTGCAGGAGATATCTTTGACACTAGGGTAGAGGCAAGGAAGACCAAGAAATAAACTCAAAAGATGACAACAATGTCATCAAAAAACAATAAAACAAAGTCACAAAAATGAAAAAATAGAAAAATGTGAAAAGTATCTCATCCGAAAAACAATTCACCTGGAAAATAGATCCAGGAGAGAAAATTTAAAAATAATTGGACTATCTGAAAATCATAATAAAAAAACAGAGCCTAGAAATCCTCTTCCAAGAAATTATCAAAGAAAACTGCTCTGTAAAATATAAATTGAAAGAATCCACTTACTACCTCCTAAAAGAGATGCTAAAATGAAAACTCCCAGGAATATTAGAACCAAGTTCCAGAGCTCCCAGGTCAAAAAAAAAATATTGCAAGCAGCCAGAAAGAAACAATTCAAATATCATGGAACCACAGTCAGAATTACATAAGATTTAGCAGCTTCTATTTTAAAGAAGAGGACCTGGAATATGATATTCCAGAAGTCAAAGGCGTTAGGATTACAACCAAGAATAATCTACCCAGCAGTAATGAGTATAATCCTTCAGGAATAAAATTGAAATTTAATGAAATAGAGAACTTCCAAGCATTCCTGATGAAAATACCAGTTGAACAGAAAACTTGACATACAAACATAAGACTTAAGAGAAAAATAAGAGGGTAAATATGAAAGAGAAATGATAGGGGACTTAATATGAATAAACTGTTTACATTCCTATGTGGGAATATGATACACATAACACCTAAGAACTTTATCATTATTAGGGCAATTAAAAGGAGTTTACATAGAAAGAAAGCATTGTGTTTAAGATGATTATGTTGGAACGATCTCAAAAAAAAAAAAAAACAGAGGTGAGAAAAAGAAATGCAATGGGAAAGGAGAGAAGGGAAAGGTAGAATGGGGAAATTTTTCTCACATAAAAGGCACACAAGGAAGATCTTTTCTAGTAGATGGAAAAATGGGGAGTGTACACAATGCTTAAAACTCACTTTCATTGAAATTTCATTGAAAAAAATACATATACATACAAACACACTTAGCTGTATAAAAGAATTGAAACTACCCAATAGAGAAATAGGAAGGGAAGGGGAAAATAGGAAGAGGAGAGATGAAAAAATAGGAAGAATGAATTGAGGGAAGCCAGGGTTAGAAGCAAAATAGACTTCTAAATAGGGACAGAATAAAAAAGAGAGAAGTAGGAGGAGGATCAGGAGGACCTGAAGTTCCAGGAGGACGAGGGTGAGGACTAGAACAAGAAACAGAAGAAAATGGGGTTGAAGGAAATGAACAGTAGTCATAACTGTAAATGTGAATGGAATGAGCTCATTCATAAAATAAAAGCAGATAGCAGAATGGATTAGAAAATAGATCCCAGCAATATGTTGGTTTACATGAACCATACATGATACAGAAAGACACATACAGATTTAAAATAAAGGGCTAGAGAAGAATCTAATACACTTCTTGTTAAAGTAAAAAAAAGGCAGGGGTAACAAGTATGATCTCAAAGGAAATAATAAGAGATGAACATGGAAATTACATTTTGCTAAAAAGGTACCATAGTCAATGGTGTAATATTAAAAATATTTTACAAGAACTTTCTCTGATCAAGTACCCATTCCACAAATATATGTTGAGTATAGAATTCAGTCAAATCTATAAAAATAAGAGTCATTCCTCCATGGTCAAAGGATATGAACAGGAAGTTTTCAAAAGAAGAAATCAAAGCTATCCTTAATCATATGAAAAAATTTATCTAAATTACTATTGATTAGAGAAATGCAAATTAATGCAAATATGAAGTATCACTTCACACTTATCAGAAATGACAAATGCTGGAAGAGATGAAGGGAAAATAGGTACACTAATGAATTGTTGGTGGAGTGATGAACTGGTCTAACCATTCTGGAGAACAATTTGGAATTATGCCAAAAAGTCTATAAACTGTATACCCTTTGACCCAACAATACCACTACTAGGTCTGTATCCCAAAGAGATAAAAGAAAAAGGAAAAAAAAGATTTTATAGGAAAATGTATGTAGAAAAATATTCAAAGAAGTTCTTCTTGTGGTGGCAAAGAATTAGAAATCAAAGGCATGTTCAATTGGGGAATGGTTGAACAAGTAATGGCATATGAATGTAATGAACACTATAGTACTATGATAAAAGACAATGAGAATGGTTTCAGGGGATAAAACAGGGCAAGACCTATATGAACTGATTCAGAGTGAAAGGATAAGAACCAGGAGAACACTGTACATGGTAACAACAATATTGTTGGGAAAGGAGAGAAGGGAAAGGTAAAATAGGGAAAATTAGTGACTGTGAAAGACTTGACTATTTTAATCAATACAATGATCCAAGACAATTCCAAAGTATTCATGATGAAAAAAAAATGCTAATCATCCTCAGAGAGAGAATTTATGAACTCTGAGTGCAAATTGAAGTATGATTTTCTTACTTTATTTTTCTTGCCTTTTTAAAATTAAAGCAAATATGGAGTTGTGCTTTGCATGATTTTGTATGTATAACTGATATATTGCTTGCCTTCTCAGATTCTCAAAGTATATTAGGAAGAAAATTTGGAACTTACAATTAAAAAAAAAAAAGAACGTTGTGAATAAATAAATAAATAAATAATGAGTTTGAAAGACAAAAAAGAAAACCTAAAGGTGCCATATAAATATCAGCTATTATTTTTCTTTACAACAGCAGCCTGGGGTTGTCTAAATAGAGCTGTTTTTATAATTATGTGTAGCATAATAATGAAGCATGACTGATGAAAACTCCACGCGGACTTTATAATAGGAACAGATATTGTTTCTATTCTGTTCGGCTTATAAAATAGAGAAGACTTGATTGACTGCTGAGTCAGAAATGAGAATACTTACAAAAATATTTTCTTTATTGGCTGTGTTTGAGTGAGGAGGGTTATAACCTCCTGTCTGGGGAGAGAGTCCCCAGGACTTTAATTCTCCATCTAGACTGCCAATGCATGAAATGAGCATGACAGAGCTTTTTTGCTTTTTTTTTCCTTTTTTTCCTGTCATTGTTGTATCTATTCTCCCTCCTCTTAGCCAATGCATTATTGGAGATGGAGCAACCTTGTGAAACTGGAAAGACTAGAGGACCAAAGTTTCAGCAATGGAAATCTGTGGATGAACCTAGCAGAGCAACATGAAGTTCTTGAAGCAGTAAACCATGGGTCCCATCCTAGTAGCAATCTGGATCTGGTAGTAAGATACCAACTTTTTTTTTTGCTTTTTGGAGGGCAATTGGGGTTAAGTGACTTGCCCAAGGTCACACGACTAGTAAGTGTGTCAAGTGTCTGAGGCCAGATTTGAGCTCAGATCCTCCTGACTCCAGGGCCAGCGCTTTATTCACTGCACCACCTAGCCACCCTAAGATGCCAACTTCTTAAGTGACTTTATCCACTGATTATCCAAAATGGAACTCATTAACTTTTCTGAAACCTTTCTCTATTCTCCCTTTCCTACTAGCATAGAGGGTAAGATCATCTTCCAGTCCCTTAGATTCACAAATTAGAAGTCATTCTGGAATTCTTACTCTCTCTCTCAACCACCATATGCAATCTGTATCCAAGGTTTGTCAAGTTCATCATTGCAACATCTCTCAAACATGCCCCCTTCTCTCATTTGATACTGCCATCATTCTAGTGTAAATCCTTATCACTTCATATCTTGATTATCATCATTTGCCTATTGACTGATAACTATTTGGCCATTTATGACAAATTGTTTGATTATTGACTACTGCAACATTGTCTACTACATTGACTGCTGGTAGGTCTACCTGTTTCAAGGCTCTATCCAGCCCACTCTATCTTCCATTCAGTCACTAACGTGATTTTTCTAAAGTGCAGGTCCAATTATGTCAACTACTCCCCACTACCACTTCAATAAACTACAGTGATTCCCTGTTGCCTCCAGCATAAAATGCAAAACACTCTATTGGCATTCAAAACCCTTCATGACCTTAGTTCTTTTACCTTTCCAATCTTATTATACCTTACTCCCCACCACATACTCTTCAATCCATAACACTGACCTCCTGGCTGTTCCATGTATCAAACACACCATCTCTTGGCTCTGGGTTTTTTCTTTGGCTGTCCCTCATGCCTGAAGTGCTCTTCCTCCTCTGCTATGTCTACTGAATTCTCTAGATTCCTTTAAGTGCCAACAAAAAAAAATCTCTTTTATTAGAAACCTTCCTCAACCCCTGGATTCTAGTGCTTTCTCTCTCAGTTATTTGCTGTTTATTTTGTGTGACAAGATGTGTGCATATACAAGTGTTTTCCCCCACCAAGTTCACTTCCAGATTCAATCAATCAACATTTATTAAGCACCTACTGTGTGCCAGGCAATGTACTAAGCACTGTGATATGAAAAGAGGCAGTTGATAAAAGAATAAGTTTAAGATACTTTGCCTTTCAGTGCTACCTTTCATGTGGAGCAGATTGATATTCAAGTCTGCTTGGAGAATTCACCTGATAGGGATATCAGTCTTCTGAGAGTTCTAAGAGAAACTGCTACTGGAGCAGTTATTCAGACTTAGAGCTCCAGGATAGTTGTTGCTAATTTTAAATGTGACAAGCTGTAATAAATAAGCTATATAGATTCAAAAACTTTTGTATATTTATGTGATAGGTTTAATATTTCTGATTATAATCATGGATTTACTTGATTACTCACCATAAGCTAAGTAGAATCATTATCAGAGAAGACAGAGGCAAAGATGGTGTCATAGAGATATAGAAAAAGAAAGACAGATTTCAGAACTGCATCATCTAAGCTTGATGCTGGAAATGATGGATATTACTTTTGCTGTTGATGCTTAAATTCAGCTGAGCAAAGGAACAGATTGCAAGCAAAAAAATCAGTGAACTCACTCAACAGATCAATTAGTTTGGCTGAGACATTGTGGCCAGTGACGTGTTAGTCAAGCACAGTGTGGATTAACTCAACTTAACTGTGGAAGCATCTGTTCAACACAGAAACTGTGTTCATTAAGGAACTTTTACCCACAGTTCCAGGCAGAGAAAAGGGACACCAAAGTTTATAATTTCAGAATAATGAGTTACATTGAGAGGAGAATATGACTAAGGTTTATGTATAAATTGTAATATATTTACTAACCCAGCATTAGCTTGAATAAATGAGTAACTGTAGTATATCATTTGTTTTGATTTATTGTTTTGTAGTTATATTTAAGTTCTAAAAGTGGCATTTTACTGAATGGTTAGCTCTGTGTAAAAGAAACAATATCTGTGAGGACATGAGTGCTAAAGGTATTTGGAATATTACTTATGTTTAATGTTTCAACATTCTTATATGTATGTGGATATATAGATATAGATAGATATAGATATATAGATATATATGTCTCCCAATACTGTTATTCCTAGGCTCCTCAGAGAGTTTATACTTAGTCTTGTGGTGGCTGGTGGTCTCTCTGGTATCCATAAGCCCTGTGTGAGAGGTTTATGGAGTAAGACAGTGGAAAGTCAGCACATGTACACATTGCATACATAACTGGGAAATGTGCATTCTTTATTTCTGCTGTATTTACTTTATAGATTTCTGGATATTTCCCTTAAATGACTGTTTCCCTCAATAATCTGCACTGGTCACTAGATTTGAGAACCTTAAGGATAACCTTTCTATCATTTCTGGTGGCAGTGTCCTGAGCTTGACTTGTCACCAAAAATATCTTTTTTAATAAACAACCCTCTATTTCTGCATGACAAAGTTATTTATTTTTTTTTTTATTTTTGGAGGGCAATTGGGGCTAAGTGACTTGCCCAAGGCCACATGGCTAGTTTTTGTGGTGTGTCTGAGGCCAGATTTGAACTCAGGTCCTCCTGACTCCATGGCTAGTGCTCTATTCACTACACCACCTAGCCGCAGCTATGAATCAGTTATTTCTTAGAACATTCTTGCTCAACATATTAAGTTTGTTTTCTTGTTGATTATGGAAGGTCTTTTGATTCCATTCATTCTCAATCTCATGTAGTATGTACAAACACACACATATGTACACTATATATAAAAATGTATATATCATATATGTGTATATGCATTCTGACTTCAAGATCACATGCTACGGTCGGAAATTTCTCAAATCCATGCTATATTTCATGAATTAAGCAAACAAAAATGCTCATGTCACATTGTTAATTATACAACATGTCAGTGAACCTGCTCTTATTTTAAGGATTTTTGAGAAGATATGAATAAAAGGATTATGAAAAAGAAGTAGTTTTTCAGTAACCAATAATAATCAGGTGGTACCACAAAATAAGTAGTCTCATTCTACATAATCATAAATAATGTGGGCCAAAGCCAGAGTTAACTGATTAAGAAAATTTTTAAACTATACATGTTACATTATTAATTACAGAACATGTCAGTGGTCCTTTGGAGAATTTATGGAAAGATTCAGATAAAAGAAGGAGAAAACATCAATAAGATGCCATCTGTACCACTGGAAAGAGTGCCGATATATACAAGATGACAGACAAGTTGACACTTTGGTGAAATTACGGTACATTCTGATTTAAAGAAACACTAGGTAACAGAATGAATTATTTGTTTGAATTAACCATTTGTTTGAAATCCAAGACCATTATTTTATAAGTTTGTTATATGTGAAAATTGCCTAATATTCTATTTATAATTTTCCACCTTTTGGGAGCCAGAGCTCGATGCTGATGTTGAGAACTGTGAGAATTAAAACCCTCATCATTTCGCTGTGGCAGCTTAAAGATCCTTCTGTAGTCCTTCTGCCCAGAGGGCAGTATTGTATAGAAATGTGCTTTTTGGAGCTTTAAATGTCTTTGGTAATTTTCTGCAATTATCTCTTGTTGAATTAACAGAATCAATAGGACATCCAAAGAGGCCCTTGTGACTTTCTGTTTATTTTCTTGGGGGGGGGGTGTCTCTCAAATTCCTAAGCCTTCCAGGGGTTGCTTGATCCTGAAATTTTAGAACTGAAGAGGCTACTGTATGTTAAGGGGAAAAAAGCTGTTGTACTGAGCATTAGAGCTCTGATAACTTTCAGTAATTATCCTTTGTTGAATTAACAGAATTAAGGAGCCTGGACTAAATTTTCCCTGTGTGTCCCTGTAGACTCTAAGGCAGATGCTTAAGGCTCCTTTCTACATTGTAATTACATACAATGTCCACTTTAGCTCTCAATTTACAGGATCATCAGCCTCTGAGGCTTAGAGCATCAAGAGACCAATCAGGAAGTCACAAAAGTGGGCACTATGGTTTTTTTGCCAAAAGACAGGAGATAACTCTGGAGAGATACCAAGAATCTTTATAACAGCAATTCACACTTCTGGTTTCTTTGAATTTTACCAATTGTGCCTGAAAAGCTCCATTCTAAGTTCTATTCCATTCTATTTATTTGTCTACTGGTTTCTACAAGGAACTCCAATACAGATCCTGTCTTGCTCCAGTCTTAGCAATTCTTTGAGAGATATTTGAGAACTCCTTTTTTTAAAGTTAGTGCTTCTAATCTGATAATGACTATGAATATGGCATGTGATTCACAGGTTTAATGAAATAATGAAACTGAAATATCCTCTATCATGATGGAGGAAAAAAAAAGATTTATCTATTTGACTCTCTTAAAATCTTATTTGTTTTAATAAGAGCAGTTTCACTTAAACCTCTGAATAAGTAAGAATTATAAGGATGTGAAGAACAATTAAAAGGAAAACAATTAAAGACATAAGAACTCTGAATGATTCCATGACCAATTGTGACTTCAGAGGATGGATGGTGAAAGTCTATCTCTACTCTCTAAGGAGAATTGAGGAACCATGGGTACAAAATGAGAAATATATCATTAACTATGACCAATGTATTGGTTTGTCCTGCTTAACTGCAGGTCTTTTTCACAAAGGATAGGTGGATTGGGGGAAGGAGATAAATATTTAAGAAATGACAGGAATTTTGTTTTTATTTTAAAAGTATCAATTAAAAGGGGAGGAAGAAGAGAGTTGAAGGGAAAGTTTATTCAGCCCTTACTTTTAAAAATTCTCCATTTAGAAATTTTCTTATGGTTTTAATTAATTTAAAGCCTTAAAGGGCATAATTCTAACATACTTATCACATAGTCTATCATTGGTAGTCTTTTCTTCTCTCTGTACATTCTCATTCTCTCTCTCTCTCTCTCTCTCTCTCTCTCTCTCTCTCTCTCTCTCTCTCTTCCTCCCTCCTTCCCTCCCTCCCCATCTCTATCTCTGTCTTATTTTATTCACATTCATGGTAGTATCACCTTTATGATTATCCCAAACTTATGTCTCTAGCCATGTTCTGAGTTAGAAACTTACATCTCTCTATTCTCACAAAAAATCTATTTCTTCTTAATTTTTATTTTAATTTTAGACTCAAACACCAGAACTCAAATACAAAATATAGAAAAGAAAAAGAAACACATCACAAACTTAAGTACAAAGTAAGAAAAGGAAAAAGGGGTATCATGTGCATAGCAGAACAAGAAAGGATTCAAAATATACAGAAATAAATTTTCATTTCAAGAAAGCCTGTATGATGAATAATACTCGTGTTGAAAGCTGTCCATCTTTGCTTCCTTTTAAGTTTAATTTTGTTCTCTGCTGTGCACCTTTTACTTTGTTCTTTTTCCCCATTCCTCCCTACACCCAAAAAGTTACAATTAAATGTGGATAGACTTATATGTAGATATATACATACACACATACATATATATATACATACAAAAATACACACGCAAATATATATATATATATATATGTGTGTGTGTATATATATATATATATATATATATATATATATATATATATATATATATATATATATTTCTGCCTAGATACTGTACTAGCAGCTCAAAGTCAACATGACTATACCCAAGGTTTCATATTCAGGGATTCCCTACTGCCTACTTAATAATATTCAAATCCTGCTTGACATTCGAGGTCCTCCTCACTGTGCTCTAGTGAAACTGAATAACTCTTACCCCATATTACCCATTCAGGCATACTCTATTTTCCCTGTAGGTTTATGAATTCCTTTCTCCCTTTTGTCTGTTGAATTCCAAGGCATCCTTTAAAGTCTAATCCAAATTCTTATTCTTCCAAGACTCTTTTCCTAATTGTACAGTTAGTAATAAGGTATCCCCTTAGATTCTTAAAACATAGTATTTGTCTTGTACCTCTCTAATTTTTCCTCATGTAATATGGCTTATTGTAATTATGGATGAATGTCTCTCATATGCACACCAGATTGAACATATTTGAGATAAGAGAGGGCATATGTCTTAGCTATATTTTGTAACTCTTCAAAACTTAACAGAACACTCTGTATGCCCTGAGTCCTTAAAAAATATGTTATACTGCATTGTTTTAGTGTGATGAGAAAAATGAACAAATATTCTTTGGGTCATTCTCCCTTAGTAATTCAGACTACCTTTGTCCATTAGGACAGGAGTTGGCAAACTTTCCTGTAAAAGTTCAGATAGTAAATATTTTAGGTTTTGCAGACCAAAAGAAAAACTCAAAGGTATTATGTATGTACTTATATAACATGGGAGAAAACAAAATTTTATTTATGGAATTCAAAATGCAATAATAACTGAGTATATCTTTTATGACACAATTCTACCAATATGAAGAACAGAGATTTTTAGGGGGGATATTGTGTTTAACTGGGGTTAAAAGTGTTCCCTATTTTTCCAAGTCAGTTGCAAATGTTAATCTGTTAATGTTGATCTGAAATGATATTTTATATATTTATTCATATAATGTATATATTTTATCTTAGAAAACTGTCTTTTCACACAGCTGAGTACTGCCAAACACTGATATAAATCCAAAGTATATGATTTTAACTGAGTTCATTTATCACTGAGAAGGCATGTATAGAATTCTATTGGTTTCTTCTCTTAATGTTTGCCTTTTAGCATTTCATTGCATTAGAGATTAATCATTTCTAATTAAAAGTTATGTGAAAGGCTCCCAACTTCAGTCAAGCACAGTTAAATCTATTTTGAAATATGGAAAGCAAAAATTTTGCACTTTTATCCAGGTCTGAAAAATACTGCCAGAACTGTAGTTTGAGCTCAGGAAATATGACTGCTGTGAACTGTGTGAGAATAGAAGTCTCACTTGTTATATTAACTTTTGACAGCATGGAGGTGGAGGGATTTAAGGAAAGAGAGATGGAGTGAGAGAGGGAGAGAAAGAGACAGAGAGAGAGAGAGAGAGAGAGAGAGAGAGAGGGGGAAGGAAGGAGGAAGGGAGAGAGAGAGAGGGAGAAAGAGAGGGAGGGAGGGAGGGAGGGAGGGAGAGAGAGAGAGAGAGAGAGAGAGAGAGAGAGAGAGAGAGAGAGAGAGGATTTAGACAATAAGATTACCATATTATAATTCCCCTGCTACACAGAGAAGCTTGTAGAGCCTTTTATGAAACAGATGCAAATTGCACTAAGCAGAACCAGAAAAACTATATAAATGGAGGCAGCTATGTGATGCAGTGGATAGGGTTCCAGACCTGGAACGTGGAGTTAGTAAGACTTGAGTCAGTCTTAAGTCACTCACTAGATATATGACCCTGGGCAAGTAATTTAATCTGCCTCAGTTTCTTCAACTATAAATTGGGAATAATAACATTACATGTGGTGATTTGTTGTAAGCATCAAAGTACATAGCACAGTGCCTAGCATATATAGTAGGGACTATATAAATGCTTATTCTCCTAATTAACAACATAAATGGAAGACAATTGAAACTGAACAGTAATTATATTGTTGCAATTAACAAGCTTATTCTGGAAAAAGAGATGAAAATAATTTACCTTGCTCTCTTCATTAAGGAAGTAGGAAACTATGAGTGCATTATATTTTTAAGCCTGGGTTAATGTCATGTTCAGTATTGCTGAATTGTTTTACCCCTTTTCCTTTTTAATTCTTTGTTAGAAGGAATGGCTCTTTGGGACTTGAAGGAGGGATTATTTTGGAAATCAAAATTACATAAAGATGGAAATAACCTATGAAACCAATAGGTAAAAATTACTTCTTTCTCTTCAAATATTTTTAAGCCATCTGAATCTCTCCTTTGCATTTACCTCAATCTTTGTAAAAAAAACTTTATTTTAGTTTTCAACATCCATTTCCACAAGATTTTAAGTTCCAAATTGTGTTCCCATATCTAGTCTACCATCACCCCAAATGGCAAACATACTAATTACCCTTTCCCCCAATCTCAAATTGTTTTTCCTGACTGTCTGGAATATTTTTTCTTAACCTGGAAACTCTGAAATTTGGCTATCATATTTCTAGGTGCTTTCTTTTGAGGATGTTTTTCAGGAGGTATGATTGGTGGATTCTTACATTTTCTATTTTACTGTCTGGTTCTAGAATATCAGGCCAGTTTTTCCTTGATAATTTTTTTTTGGAGGGCAATTGGGGTTAAGTAACTTGCCCAAGGTCACACGGCAAGGTTTTTGTTTGTGTGTGTGTGTTAAGTGTCTGAGGCCGGAACCGAACTCAGGTCCTTCTGACTCCAGGGCCGACGCTCTACTCACTGTGCCACCTAGCTGCCCCCGATAATTTCTTGAAAAATGATGTCTAGGCTCTTTTTTTGATGATGGCTTTCAAGTACTCTAATAATTTTTATTTTTTTATTTTTTTGCTTTTTAGAGGGCAATTGGGGTTAAGTGACCTGCCCAAGGTCACACAGCTAGTTTGTTGCTTTTTTGTTTGTTTGTTTGTTTTTGGTGTGTGTGTTAAGTGTCTGAGGACAGATTTGAACTCAGGTCCTCCTGACTCCAGGGCCAGTGCTCTATTCACTGTGCCACCTAGCCGCCCCTCCAATAATTTTTAAATCATCTCTCCTGGATCTATTTTCCAGGTCAGTGGTTTTTCCAACGAGATGTTTTAAATTGTCTTCAATTTTTTCACTCTTCTGGATCTGTTTTATAGTGTCTTGATTTCTCATGAAGTCATTACCTTCCAATTGCTCAATTCTAATTCTGAAGGATTATTTTCTTCATGAGCTTTTGGACTTTCCTTTCCATTTAGTCAATTCTGCTTTTTAAGTCATTCTTCCCCTCGTTGGCTTTTTGGATCTCTTTTGCCATCTGAGTTAGTCTATTTTTTAAGGTGTTATTGTCTTCAGTATTTTTGGGTCTCTTTTAGCAAGCTGTTGACTCACTTTTCATTATTTTCTTGTGTCATTCTCATTTCTCTTCACAATTTTTCCTCTACTCTTAATTTTCAAAACCTTTTTAAGCTCCTCCATCACCTATAACCAATTTATATTTTTCTTGGAGGCTTTTGAAGCAAGAGTTTGGACTTTGTTGTCTCCTTTAGTTCTATGTTTTGATACCCTTTGTCACCAAAGAGTGATTCTATAGTCTGATTCCTTTTCCATTGTTTGCTCTTCTTCCCAGACAATTACTTGACTTTTGAGCTCTTTGCCACAGTAGAACTCTGTTTCCAGAGTGGAGAGTGCTGTGTACCAAATTTCTGGGGTTTTGTGCAACTGTTTTCAGAGCTATTTCTAGCTACATGCCTCAGAACTGTGAGGATGATTCCCTCTCCATAGCTGCCACAAGCTCTGCCATGCCATCCCTCCTCCCCACCCCAGGACCACCACCCAAGACTGTAACCCAGATCCAAGCAGGGCAAAGCAAGAGAATCCTGCTTCAGCACCAGCAGAGACATTCCTGAGATTGCCCTGCAGTCAGTCACTTGGTCTCTCTCCATCTGTGGGCCTGGAATTCCAGAAGCTGCCACACCACAGCAACCACTGCTGTCTCTGCCTCCCTGGGGACAGGGGCCAGACTGCCCTCTTCTCTCACCCAAGTTCAACAGTTTCCCCATTGACTTCTGACTTTCTCTTTGGCATTTATGGTTTAAGAAGTATGGAAACTGTCACAGCAGCCAGTGATTCAGTCCCCTGAGGTCTTCTCCAGCCAGTCTATCCTGCTGGTCTATGCTGGCATGGTCCATGCAGGGCTGTGCTCTGCTCCCAACCTGGTGCCATAGAACCTTCCTTTCAACTTGCCAGGCCAACTTCAGCTGGAGATGTATTTCACTCTGCCATTTTGTGGGCTCTGTAGCTCTAAAATTTGTTCAAAGTCATTTTTTTACAGGTATGGGAGGTGGTTGGGGTGCAAGCTCAAGCAAGTTCCTGCTTTTACTCCACCATTTTGGATCCACCCCCCTCACTCTTTTTTTTAGCTATAATTATTTATGCACTTGCATTACACACACACACACACACACACACAAACAAACACATATATATATATATATATATATATATATATATATATATATATATATATATATATATATATATATATATACCCATGAGATTGTAAATTCTTTGAGAACAAGACTATTTGTCTTTGTATCTCCAGTACCTAACATGGAATTTTACACATATTATGTGCCTAATAAAAACTGGTTACATTTAATTGTGTAATTTGAAGGGAAAATAGAAACACTAATGTCTCAAGAAACAAAAGTTAAAGAGAAAATAAGACCAAAGAGAAATTGACAAAAAGTCCAGTTAAACTAAGGATAAACTAAGGATTCCAAGGATATTTATAGATTAAAAGTGAAGGAAGGCAACGAAAAAATTTGAAATAGTGGCTCTTCTGACACATTAACACTGATCTATTGTTAGAAACCATAGTGGATTCACAATATTTGAATTCACATAACACTTCTCGGTCCAAAGCCAGATCCTGACCATTGCTAATGTCCCTCTTCTTCCCAAAATAACTTTGCATTTGTTTTGGATACAAGTTTAATTACATTCAATGTCATCCTAATAAAATGTAAGCTCCTTGAAGGCAAAAATTGTTTTCTTTTTCTCTATATCTATATCCCCAGTTCCTGGTATCACAGATGCTTAACAAATAAATGCTTGTTGAATGAATGAATGAACACTATCACTTCTCTACCTACTAAGTTATATGAAGCAACAAGTGATTTGAGAAGATGAAGTCAGGAAAAGTGGATAATTATGAGAAATAATTTAGAGAATTTTCATAAAATATAACACATTTTAAAAGCACTAAAGGTTTGACTCAGAAAAGATCTCAATGTCAGAATGATTACAAAAGAATAGAGATCACAAATGGCATATTTTTTTTGTTTTTACCTCACCTCCCCTCAAAAAAGGGAATAAGAAGAATCAGTGGCTACTAACATATACACTTTGTAATTTCTATAAATGTTTTATAATAATGAGCTATGTACACAACAAAGGCATCTCTAATGAAAATATGAAAAGAACCAAGTTTTCACAAACAATTTTCTAGTATGCTACATATTTATAAACACATAATTGTCAGAAAGGTATAGAGGATGTAATATTTCACCGTGGCCCTCCCTGGATTACCTCCCTACTCATTAAATGATTATTGTCCATTAAGCTTAAGAAAGCATTAAATTTGGTAGAAAAAAAAATACAGGCCACCTCAGACTATGTTTTTCATATGAAGGATAGATTTATACAAGATGTATGTCAGCATGGCAAGATTCTCGTTGAAGGGGGGAAGCTAGGTGGTGCAGTGAATAGAGCACCATCCCTGGAGTCAGGAGGACCCGACTTCAAATCCAGCCTCAGACACTTAACACAAAAACTAACCGTGTGACCTTGGGCAAGTCACTTAATCCCAATTGCTCTCCAAAAAGCAAAAACAAACGAACGAACAAAAAAAAAAAAAATAAAAAGATTCTCATTGAAGAAAAAAAGAAAGAAATAAAAAGTCCCTGTATTAAAGGAACTGCATTCAATTGGAGGGAAGAAACATTTAAGGGTGTCTCAAAAGTCTTAGTACAGTCTTCTGTTGTTAGGGCTTAAAACGCACTAAAACTTTTGGTACACATTGTACACACGTAATAAAAACAATAATACATACGAAGTAGATATGATAAAAATAAGGTAGAACAAAGAGTAGGGAAGAACTGTAATAACAGAGGGATTGGGGCCAAAAAAAAGCCTCTTGTTGGATGTAGCATTTGAGCCCAGTCTTTAAGGGACCTGGGAATTCCAAAAGCTAGAGGGAAGACTTTAAAGAATGAGGAACAATCTAAGCAAAGGTAAAGAAGTAAGAGATGAAATGTAGTGTGCAGGGACCATCAAATAGTCTTATTTGGCAAGATAGTAGAATACATGAGGGATAATAAAGTGACGTCAGTTTAGAAATCTAGATTAAAAGCAAAGTATATTGAAATATACTTTACAGAGACTGGAAACATATAAGTGGTTCCCTATGTCTGGAATAGACACCCTGCTCCCATTGGCTTCACAGAACCCCAAGCTTCCTTCAAAGCACAGATTGGGCGCTGCCTCCTACATAAAGTCTTCCTTTATCCCTTCCATCATTAGTGTTTTTCTCCTCCAGAAATTACTTGGTATATGCTTTGTACTTATTTACTTTTGTACATGTTGCACCCTCACAGTAGAATAAGCTATTTTTTTTTACTCTGCAGTACCAGGCATTAGCATAATGTCTAACACATGGAAGGTATTTAATAAGTGTTTGTCAAATGGAATTGGATTTAATTGAATTCATGATTTAGTTTTCTTGGATGGCATTTTAGGAAAAGGAGGATTTTACTGTACATTCAGTACTAACCTTAGTTAAGCACTGAGATCTTCCCTTCCATTAGTTCTGATATTTTTTTTTTTAGAGGGCAATTGGGGTTAAGTAACTTGCCCAAGGTTCCACGGCTAAGTTTTTGTTAATGTGTGTTAAGTGTCTGAGGCTGGATCCGAACTCGGGTCCTTCTGACTCCAGGCACTCTACTCACTGCACCCCCCATTAGTTCCGATATTTAATGTCAGAATTTGCAATAACCATGAAAGGCACTTTGCTAAAACATTATTAGTCTTCTTTTTAATTGACTAAACTGGTTACTAAAAATCAAACCAATATTTCTCCAAGTTAGTCAATAAGCAAAGTCTAAAATGTATATTGAGAGTTAAATAATATAAATCACAAATTAGGATAAAGTATAATAATCCAAATACCAGTTATTAAATAATCAAAGGAATCTTTGAATATTATAATTATTCATTTGTAATAGATAGTTACAATCATCTATAAATAAATGCCCCCTAGGAATAAGAAAAATGCATCACCTTCTTCAGATATAAAGAAAATTTTAATTAAATTGAAAGGGGTTTTTTTGATTAAATAAAATCTCCCAAGTGTCTCACATGATAGTTGTCCTCACTACTCTACCTTTAAACTATTTACTTTATATTCATCTTTCCCTTTCTCTGAACGCTTACTCTCTATGCTATTTCCCCAACTTCCTGCTCACCCTGCTCCCTTAATCTGCCTTGTGCTGAGGGGCCTTTTCTGTTTCCCAACCGTTCCTTGTAACTACTCTTCTATGTCTCTATCTTAATTTCCAAGCCACTGCCTCTAATGTATTTCCTTCAAATCCCTTCTTGTATCCTTCAGTTCTCAGCCTGGTAAAAACCTTTCTAGTTATGACAATATAAATTCTTATCATCTTTGTCCTTTCTATTAATATTCTATCAGCATCTATCCAATTCTTAATACTCAGAAGTTCTAATGTCCAATTGGTGCATAAATAGTTCCTCTTCTTTCAATTTAATACAGTTTTGCTGAACTAAATAGAACCACAATGGCACAAAAGAGTTAATGTATTAATGAAAGAGAGTGAAGCTAATTCAATCCTGGAGTCTTGCACAATGGATGAAAAGTGGTTAATTTTCTCTACAATCCTATTCAGCCCTGTCAATGTTTTGGGATTTGGGAGGATGTTTTAGTTAATTTTCCTAAGTTCAATGTGCATTTGAAGTAATAATTATTTTAATACTACATATTTTAATACTATATTAAGTGATTCTTTAAATTCACTGGATCATTACCCATAAAGCTTCCTGAAATGTATTTAATCCCAATTTACAAGCAGCAGAAATATTCAGTCCATTGTAAATGTTTAGTTTTTTGCAAAATTATCATTGTCTTGTCATAACAAAGTCCCCAGCAAGATAACTAAGTTTTAACAATTAATATTTTTTGTCTTTTAGTATTACAAACTTTCTTACAAGACTATCTGATCAACTGAATTTTGAATAATATTCATTTTTAAGATAATTTCAAGTTGTTTACAGACAAAAAATTCTTTCTAATTTAGTATTTGATACTGATCAGTACTTGGTCAAATCTATTTGATATTTGGCAAAGATTTAAATGTTTATATTGAGACAAAAACATTGAACACTACAATCAAGGATAATAAAATACAATTTGAAAAATATACACTGACAAGTAAATAGAATTGGAATTAATTGTGCAAAGTGAGATTTCATTGAATTCTCATATATTTTCCAATGAAGGTTCTAGCATATAGAGAAAAGAATCTTCTTGGGGGTAGCCAGGTGGCACAGTGAGTAGAGTGTCAGCCCTGGAGTCAGAAGGACCTGAGTTCAGATCAGGCCTCAGACACTTAACGCACACACAAACAAAAACCTAGCCATGTGACCTTGGGCAAGTTACTTAACCCCAATTGCCCTCCAAAAACAAACAAACAAACAAACAAAAGAATCTTCTTATTTTCTTCTTTTTTTAAGTAATAATAGTATTTGGTGTCATGAGTTGCAAGCTCTTTGACAAAAGGGGAAGCTCATAAGAAAAAACGGGGATAGACAAATGAAGGATTCTTTTTAAAATTCACATCTCTATGAAGGTACTTTAAAAAAACACACCTGATATCTTAGGCTGTTTTATAAAAAAGGGAAACAAAGAGAGAAAGAGAGAGAAAGAGAGAGAGAGAGAGAGAGAGAGAGAGAGAGAGGGAGGGAGAGAGAGAAATACAGAGAGATATGGGGGCCAGGAAGATGACAAAAATGCTAGAGTTTTCCCCTGCATGAGATTACTTAACCTTAAACCACCTCAACTGTGAAAACTGTGGTTGCAACTTTGAGGAAACATTTTGAATGTGACAGCAAAATTACTTTGTGATGTTTATACATTTTTCATAATGCTCCTCCTGGTATAACTGATTCCTAGATTTCTTACAGCGACAGTAAGAACAAGCAGGCTTGTTCAAGGATCAAGTTTTGCTGATGCTGCTTTTAGAGTGTCTTGTTAGCTCAGAGACAATACCAGCACTAAATGTGGCATGGTAATAACACTGAGGAATTAGAAGGAACTAAGAAGGGGAGTTGTATAGTTGTATGCATGTGTGTGTATGTGTGTGTGTGTGAGAGAGAGAGAGAGAGAGAGAAAGAGAGAGAGAGAGAGAGAGAGAGAGAGAGAGAGAGAGAGAAGAGAAACACTCCAAGACAGACAGATGTGGAGTGTGACAGCCAAAGCAGAGGACTTAAAAAATGGGCCACAGAGCTCAATAAATGTATACAGTTTGGTTTTGGGGCTTCTTTTAATACCCTGCAAGGTCATAGATGACGCTGACATTGGTCTCCTAGCAACCCATACTACTAACCTACTTTTGTCCCAATCACTGGAGAATGGGTTTAGTGCTTTGAGCTGTATTGCAACTTTTGGAGGAAAGAATCAAATTGATGCTAGGTAACTGATGATGCACAAAATATCTTTTTTTAAGCTTCTGGTCTTTCTTTTCTATGAAAGATTGGATGATTTTTCAACAAAGTCTGTAGAGTTATATTTTTTCCTCCATTTTCACAGAATCACTAATCCACTCAAAGAACATTAATAAAATCCTTTTGAAATACCAAATCATATTCTTATTAATTAAACTATAATTTCAAAACACATATAGTTGAAATATGTACAGGATCACATGTATAAATATATAATGTACATATATGTATACAGAGTACTTTGAATATGTATGCAGACCAGGCAGACCACATTTGAGGGGAAAAGGTGAAGGCCTGGGTAAGTTATTTCATTACTACATGAAACCTTGATGAAGAAAATACCTTTGGCAATATAGACTGGCAAATGATTTGAAATTCATATTCTTAAAGAATTATTTGAGGAATTGAAAATATAAAAAATTTGCCCAGGCTAAAACAGTCGGCTTATATTAGACCAAGATCCTAAAACACAAGGCCATACTTATATCCATCGGCATTGGTGCATATAAACAACCCATAAATATATTCAACACATATGCTGTATTTATATAAGTATACATTCATATTTGTATATATTTGTAGTGTTACATATGTGCAGTCAATAGAGGCATAGGTGTCAAACATATAAATATCCCAAAATACATTATATAACATTTCATTTTTTTCTTGTTGATAGATCATATGTGATATGTATGTGTATACAAAATATGTAAATATATTTATATTAGTACATAATTGTGTATACATGCATTCATGGTTTCTATATGTATATACATGCTATGCATGAAAGCATATACATGTTTATAGATAAAAAATAAAACTTATATATACATACACACACAAAAATTACATTGGAAAATCTAGAAACAAACAACATCTAACCAGAAACAACAGGACTTCCAACTTTCTAAATTCCAAGGATACAGAGACTAAGCACAAATGACCCTTACCTTCAATAAGTTTGTTTCCTATTGGAACATACAACTTGTGCAAAGCTAGTTAGATAGACAGATAGACAGACAGACAGACATTAATGGTAATTTGAAGAGAGAAAGATCACCGACAAGTAATAAGGTAGGGAATGAGGAAAACTTCATGGTGGACCTAACACCTGACCCAAGCCTTGAAGGAAATCTTGGATTCTGAGGGGGAAAGTTGAATAGGGATGATATTTTGACGCTAAAGATTGTTGTTGCTCATCCTTCATTTTTGAAGAGGACCATGTACTCAGGAAGATGATGCCGTGACTTTCAAGTGAATTGGATTTAAGTGAGGGAAGGTTGTACAAAGTCACCAGCCTTGCTCTCTCCTCTAGAGGCCTCTGAGTCCAGTGGTAAGGCACAGATCAGAATGACTGGAGATGGCCTTGGATGGACTGCAAACTAGGAAAGAGGTTAACTTAAAAAAGCCAAAGACTCACACTCAATTTGGAGCAATCTCCAGTTGTTCTAGTCTATATCTTGCCACTGGACCCAGAAGGCTGCAAAGGAAAGATGTGGCTCCCTCATTTAAAACCAATTCACATGTAAGCTATGACATCACCATCATGATGTCATCATCCTCTTTCAAGAATGAAGGATAGAGAGGGCAGAGCCAAGATGGTGTAGTAAAAACAGAGACTTGCTTGAGCTATCCCCAAACCCATATAAATACCTGTAAAAAATGACTCTAAACAAATCCTAGAGCTACAGAAATCAGAAAATGACAGAGTGAAACAATCTCCAGCTTAAGACAACCTGGAAGGACTATATGAAGGTATAACACACCAGGCTGGGAACCAAGTTCAGTGTGATGTGGGCTACACTACCACAGACAAGGCCAGAGAAGGCCTTAGGGGACAAAATCACTGACAGCTATGACAGTTTCCAGACGTCTCAACTCACAAACACCAAAGACAACATAGAAAGTCAGTGGGAAAACTCTGTGGGACCTGGGTGAAACTGGAGCATGGTCCAGCCCTAGGCCAGTGGTGATAGCAGCGGCAGCTGCTTCCAGAGCTCTGGAATCACAGATGATGGGGGTGTGAGTGGGTGATACAAAACCCCTAAAACCCAGGACAGTACACCTACACCTACACACACCCCCATTGGAAGCAGAGTCCTACTTTGATTAAGAGTTAGAAAGTCAGGGAGCATAGCCAAGATGGAAGAGTAGAAACAGCACTTCCATGGGGCTCTAGCAAACAACACTTCAAAATTATGTACAAGGGGAACTCCGAAAAACCTCTGGAGCTCCAGCACCCACAGAATGGCACAGAGAAGCTAAGCTCCCGCTGAGGACAGCCCTGCAGCCCAGGCAGGGAGCAGCCAGCACAGCCCTCTGGGAGCCAAGCCCAAGACCACATGAGTCAGATGTTTTAGCCCCAGGGTGACCTGACCAGCAGCCAGCTGGAGGGACACCAGAACACCAGCTGCTGTGGCTTTTCCAGAATTATCAACATATAGATGCCTAGGACAAAGTGAGAGGTTAGTGACCTATGGACTTTGGAACTAGTATTTGGGAATGAGTCAGCTTCTTCCCCTGAGGTGAGAAGGAGACATGACACACCCACCATTGTGCAGCTTCATTTGCAGCTTCAGATCCTGGCATGCAGACTGTAGGGGGATCTGGCGATCAGTATGGGGGCAATCACTCTTGCTTTAAGCTCCCTGGATCTGAATTGTGGTCTGGGGTGGAGGTCTTGGGGTGTGTGTCCAGCTTGCCAGAGAGTGTGGGGGCTTCACAGAGCCCACCCAACTAATACTTCTGGCAGTTGAGAAGACACCAACATTTGGGACAGAAGCTCCCCTGTCTGGTGGCAGAGTTGTACTATGGCAAAAAGCCCAAAAGTCAAGTAAGTGAGTGGCAACATGCCTAGGCAACGGAAACAAAATAAACAGAAAATGCAACATTAGACTCCTATTTTGGGGGCAAAGAGGATAGAAGTATGGAACAGGAGGAGGACTGTGAGGTCAGAACTCCTGCACCAAAAGCCCCAAATGAAAATATGAGTGGGTTACAGGCAATAGAGGACCTTAAAAATTATTTTAAAAAACAAATAAAAGAAGTGGAGGAAAAATTGGGAAGAGAAATGAGAAGGATGCAGGCAATGTACGAAATGAGAGTCAACAGCCTGACTGAGGAAAATAACATCTAAAAAAATAGACTAACTCAAGTGGCCAAAGAGGCTCAAAAAGGCAATGAGGAGAAGAATGCCTTAAAAAGCCAAATTTGCCAGATGGAAAAAGAATCACAAAAGCTCACTGAGGAGATTCACTCCTTCAGAGTTAGACTGGAGCAAATGGAAGCTAGTGACTTTATGGGAAATCAAGATGCTGTTAAAACAGATCCAGACAAATGAAAGAATAGAAGGCAATGTGAAATATCTCACTGGTAAAACCACTGACCTAGAAAACAGATCCAGGAGAGATAATTTAAAAATTATTGGACTACCTGAAAGCCATGATCAAAGAAAGAACCTAGAAATCATCCTTCAAGAAATTCTCAAGGAAAATTGCCCTGATGTTTTAGACCCAGAGGGCAAAATAGAGATTGAAAGAATCCACAGATCACCTCCTAAAAAAGATCCCAAAAAGAAAACTCCCAGGAATATTATAGCCAGGTTCCAGAATTCCCAGATCAAGGAGAAAATACTACAAGCAGACAGGAAGAAACAATTTCAATATTGTGGAAAAACAATCAGAATAGCACAGGATCTGGCAGCCTCTACACTGAGGGATCAAAGGGCATAGAATATGATATTCTGCAGGGCAAAGGACCTGGGATTAAATCCAAGAATTACCTAGCCAGCAAAACTGAGTATCTTGTTACAGGGGAAAATACGGTCATTCAGTGGAATAGAGGACTTTCAAGCATTCTTGAGGAAAAAACCAGAGTTGAATAGAAAATTTGACATTCAGACAAAAGAAGCAAGAGATACTTGAGAAGGTAAACAGGGAAAAGAAATCAAAAGGAACTTATCAAAGTTGAACTATTTACATTCCTACATGGGAAAAAAATACCTGTGACTGATGAAACCTTTATCAGTATGAAAATAATTGAAGAAGGGTATACGGGCATATGAATACATATGTGAATGTATTGTATATGTGTTTATAAGTATACATGGATAGAGAGCACAGTTCAGTTTGGTTGGAAGGGATGATACTTAAGGGGTGAGGTTAAGAGGTGAGAGAGGAATGTGGCAAGAGGAGATGGGGAGATATGGGGGCGGGGGTAAACTATCTCATGTAGAAGAGGCAAGGGTAGGGGCGGCTAGGTGGCGCAGTGAGTAGAGCGTTGGTCCTGTAGTCAGAAGGACCTGAGTTCGGATGTGGCCTCAGACACAACGCACACACAAACCTGGGCAAGTTACTTAACCCCAATTGCCCTCCAAAAGGCAAAAAAAAAAAAAAGAAGAAGAAGAAGAAGAAGAGGCAAGGGGAAGTAGTTGTAGTAGCAAGCACCCCAGCATCCCCAGAGTGGCTGCCAACACAAGTTCTTAGATCTGCTTTTGTAAAGGAAAGCAATTCAAAGTCAGTTAAGAAGCTTGCTTTAATCAAACAAACATATATCATTTACCTAGTTCAGGGGAAAAAGGTCAGCACCCCGAACTTCAGAGTATATAGACAGATCAAACAGACAGGTTTCCAAACTGCCCAACCATTACATACATCAATACCAAATAACAGTTACCAGAGAGGGAAGAATCAACATCTGGGTTTTCAAAGCTAGGGGGCTCTCAACAGCTGCCCAGAGTCTCATCTGGTCAAATCACACAACACTTCTCTAAGTGAGCCCCAAAGCAAAGCCTCCCATCAAGGTTTATATAGCCTTCTCCTGGCTCAGAGAATGTAACAACCTTCTTGACCCACAGCCCAATCACAAAGTATCAAGGTGTGGGCTTTCCCGAAAAACAAGCCTCCCACCAAAGGCCCCAGGTGCACTTAACCTAGGGGCAGGGAAGATCTTTAAATTTGCATTTCCATTACAGTAGTTGCAGAGGAGGGGAAGAAAAGGAAGGCAAAAAGGCAAAACCATATTCTCATTGAATTTGGCTCAGGGAGAGAATGACATACATGCTAAATGGGATATCTCACCCTGCAGGAGAGTAGGGGGGAAGGGGATGAGAGGGGGGATGATGGAGGGGAGGGCATTCTGGGGGGAGGGGAGGTTGGAGGCACCCACTTTTGAAGAGGGACAGGATCAAAGTAGGGAATGAACCAGGTAAGGGTGGGATGGGTGGGAGGGAAAATATATTCAGTCTTTTACAATATATCTACTATGGTAATGTTCTGCATAGCTACACATGTACAACACATACTGAATGGCTTATCTTCCCAGCAAGAGTGGGTGACAAGGGAGGAAGGGAATGGATCTGAAATTCGAGGTTTTAAAATTAAATGTTTCAAATATATATATAAATACTATTATTAATACTATTTTGCATGTAACTGGGACATAAGATGTGCAGGCATTGGGGCACAGAGATTCACCTTGCCCTAATGGCAAAGTCAAAGGGGGTATGGGAGAAGATATGGGAGAGAGAAGATTGGATGAGGGGATATCTAGTGGGACTGCCATTCTGGGTTGGTGGGTAGGGGAAAAATGGGGAAAAAATTGTAACTCAAAATGTGGCGGAAATGAATGATGTAAACCAGAAGTTAACAAAGCCCTTGGGAAAAAAAAGTGTTAGAAAGTCAAGTATTTGACTGGGAAGATGAGCAAATAGCATAAAAATAAAAGGGAGACTATAGAATTGTACTGTGGTAACAAAGAAGGTCAAAACATAAAACCAGAAGATGACAACAAAGTCAAAGTGCCTCCAAGAAAAATATGAATTGGTCACAGGCCATGGAAGAACTCAAAAAGGATTTTTAAAATCAGGTATGAGAAATCAAGAAATTATAAAACAGAACCAAAAGAATGAAAAAACAGAAGACAGAGTGAGATATCTCATCGGAAAAACAACTGACCTGGAAAATAAATCCAGGAGAGATAATCAGAAAATTACTGGACTACCTGAGAGCCATGATCAAAAAAAAGAACCTAGAAATCATCTTTCAAGAAATTACGAAGGAAAACTATCCTGCTATTCTAGAAGCAGAGGGCAAAACAGAAATTGATAGAATCCACCAATCACATCTTGAAAGAGATCCCAAAAGCAAAACTCCTAGAAATACTGTAGCCAAATTCTAGAGTTCTCAGATCAAGGAGAAAACACTGCAAGCAGTTAGAAACAATTTGAGTATAGTGGAAATACAATCAGGATAACACAAGATCTAGCAGCTTCTACATTAAGGGATCGAAGGGCTTAGAATATGATATTCCAGAGGTCAGAGGAGCTAGGATTAAACCAAGAATCACCTACCCAGAAAAATTCACTATAATACTTCAGGGGAAAAAAGGCCATTAATGAAAGAGAGGACTTTCGAACATTCTTGATGAAAAGATCAGAGCTGAACAGAAAATTTGACTTTCAAACACAACAATCAGGAGAAGCATGAGAAGCTTCTTGATGATTTTGAGACTCATATTGATGCTCATATGAGAACCACCGGCTGCCAGGGACATACTTCCCATCCTTCCATCACAGCAATACGTTCTTTGTATCTGAAAGAAGTTTCAACAAGAAATGTCAAGCATCCATAAGCAAAAAATAACAAAATGACAATTCTTATATTAGCATTAATTTACATTTTTAAGCTAAAATTTTTTTTCACATGTTTTCTAGTTGACAATGATCATTTCCTAAAGGGCACCTGACGAATCATGTCTACTGACCCTCATTTCCTCTCCTTTTATCTATCAAGGTGCAAAGTCATTGTCCACAGTTATATATTTTTAAAAGCTTTTATATTTGTTTACTCAAAACTCCAAACACTCCATTGACACTAAACAAAAGTTTACATGACAATAAAACTTGTCAAATAGGATGCCTTATGTGTGGCATGACTAAAATACTGATTGCCCTAGTGATATGGCTGACTTCTGCCCAGCAACAATGAGAGCCTTCCCTAAACCTATATCTGCCCAATAGCTGGGGGCCCTATATGCTGACAAGAAAATCTTATTTTCTGTGTACCTGACTAACTCCTAATGTTTGTGCTTAAATCCCTGAACATTGCAATTTTAAGTTCCCTGCTTTGTGACCACATCCTTGAACTGTTTTGTAAAGTATCTAACACACCTTCATCTCCTTTCTTACTCTCCTTATACTCCTGTTTCCCCTTTCCTGATATCCTTCCCTGTGGTTAATGGTCTGTAGTGCCAACCCAATATTCACAGTGCCTACAGCAGTTATGAATATGTCAGTGTAATTCTGACTCACAAAATATAACAGACTCTGCACTTGGAAGACAGAACCAAAAGATTTATTCAAATACCAAAGCCAAATCCCAACACCAGAAAGCCAAATCCATCATAGCAACAAAGAATTCTATGCATAATAACAATGAAGGGGGCAACTCCATCCCCAAGTCTTCTCCCTGCTGTGGCCTTCCCACACCTCTCTGCCCTCAGCTCTAACTAACTAACTCTGACTGCTCTGACCAACTTACTCTCAGTTCTGCTCCAGCCTTCCTGTTCCATCCATTCAGCAAACTTCTCCCATCACAGACTCATATGACTTATGGTTGCATGTTACTAAAGCAGGTCACATGGGCCTATTAATGGATAGGAAAGATCTTCCTGTTAAGCAAAAATAAATTAACAATACTCTCCCCATGGGGTGGTGTAATGGCAAGTAAAGAAGTAGTTAACACCTTGTTTCAGTTCATGTTTGTATCAAGTATTAAGATCCAGAACTTATGAATCGCACAACTTGTGAACCCTAGAAATTGTGAACTCCTGTTGCAAGGGGAGGAGCTGATGACCATATATAAGAAGAGGACCAGGCTGTAGAAAGCAGAACTGAGAAAGGAGTTCTTGTGGTGGAGGAGAAAACGTGTGGTATCCCAGCACTCTATGTTTGTTTGTCCTGTCTGTGTTGATTTTTGTTTGTGATACTTTCTGCAGAAGTCCTGAAAGAGGATTTTCTGGTTATCTGTTTACATAAGTCCTGAAGGAGGGTTCTGGAGGTCCTGGGACTTTACTGATGATTTGTATTGACCTCTTGGACCTTGTTTGTGGGTCTATGTTGATTTCTATGTTGATGATTTGTGTAGTCCTCTTGGACCTTATTTGTGGGTCCCTGTTGATTTCACTGGCAAATAGTGAATTGATGATGACAGGCTTCACATGCTGTCTTCCATGTGCAGAGTCTGTTATAGTTTGTGATTCATAATTACACTGGCATAATTACACTGCCGGCAATATGTATGAATGCTGTTTTGGCTCTGCTAATGTCTTCCCAGAAACAGAAACTGTGGAGGACTTGAGTTGGACTGGACATTGTGAGCTTCAATATGGAACAGGAACTGGACAAGGAACTGGACTAAGAGCTGGAACAAGGAGCTGGACAAGGAACTGGGAGCTGCCTGCCTTTGAACCCAGGTGATAGTTGTGTAGATTAGGGCAAGAGCTGGGACCATGGAAGAGGAACCATGGAAGCTGAGAGCTAGCCTCAAGTGAAGATGAAAAGATCTCTCCTTGGGTACCTAATGCTAAGAAGACTGTGACCTAAGGGTGGAGAACTATGCCCTTTGTTCTTTCTGTCCATTAAGGAGACAAGCCTCCTTAAGGATGACTGAATTAAGGACTTACTGAATGATTGTACTTTGTGTCCCTACTGAATTAAGGACTAACTAAATGACTGAATTACTAAATGATTGTACTTTGTTTAAAACTATGTGGCAACTTTGGTGAAAACTATATGGCCATTTTAGTGATAAGTTATTATGTCATGACATTGTGAATGCTGTGGATGTTTTGGTTTCTGTGGATGTTTTGCCTTAATTTACTGCTGAATAAACAGAGAGTTCACTATACTAAGTAATCAGAAGCTTGAAGCTGTTCACAGCAGCAGTCCTCTGGAAAGCTGCTTGCACTTGGCTTTACAGGAGGCTAGATGGTACAGTAAATAGAGCACAGGCCCTGGAGTCAGGAGGATCTGGGTTCAAATCTAGTCTCAGACACTTAACACTTACTAGCCATGTGACCCTGGGCAAGTTACTTAACCCCAACTACCCTGCCTTCCCCTTTCCAAAAAAGCAAAAACAAAAAATACATTCCCCCTGTAGAAGCACACCTCCCACCCCTAGTTGAGTGCCCAAAAAGATTTGGGTATAAAAGTAGGTAAGCCCCTGTCTTATTTCAAACTGCTAGTGCCCCTAAGAACTGGCCTGTTGCTTTTGAGTAAACGAAGTCCTCTTCTCTAGGAGAACCTCTATCTCCTGAATTCTTCCTGAACAACCAAACTCGAAACATCACCTCTTCACCTAGTTTCTGTTTGTCTTACAAGCACATAGAAAGTACTTTTTTCCTGAATTTTAAATGTTATTCTACCCTTTGCATACACTGGATATAGGAGCAGAATGTAAGTAGTATTCAAATAAAAGTTCTTCTATTTGAGAGAGAGACAGAGACAGAGACAGAGAGAGAATGAAGGATAAGCAACAATCAGTGAGTAGCTGCCCCACTGGGGACCCAACTGACCAGTTGCAGGTGGGCAATGTAGCTTCTTCCTTCCTTCCTTCCTTCCTTCCTTCCTTCCTTCCTTCCTTCCTTCCTTCCAGGAAGTCTAAATGAATGCACAAATTCAGAAGATGGAATGGGAAATTTGAGTAAGAGTTGAGTCTAATTCACTTGAAAAGTACTATATATGAATGAGACTAATAGAACATAAGACTATGCAACTAGGTTAGAGGAAAATGTTACGTTATATCACTCCCTGAAGATTTTTCAGCAAATGAGTAATAGTCACAGGTCAGAAGCACAGGCACAGGCCAGAAGGGCTTGATGATAGTATTTTGTCAACTATGAGAATGATACATTGGAAAGAAAAAACTGAAAATAGGATCACAGAGGCAGAATCAGGATGGTGGAGCAAAAGCAGAAATTTGCTTGAGCTTGTGTTCCAACCACCTACAATACCTGTAAAAAAATGGCTCTAAACAAATTTTAGAGCCATAGAACCCATAAAATGACAGAGCGAAGCAAATCCCCCACTAAAAGCAGCCTGGCAAGCCAAAAGGATGGGTCTATTGCACCAGGCTGAGAGTAGAGCACAGCCCTGTATGGGCCATGCCAGCATGGAACAGCAGCATAGACCAGCCAGAGAAGACCACAGGGGACTGAATCACTGGCAGCTGTAGTAGTTTCCAGACTTCTTAACCCATGAATGCCAAAGAGAAAGTAAAAGGTCAGTGGGGAAACTCTGCTGGACTTGGGTGAGAGAAGTGGGCAGTCTGGTCCCCGCCACCCAAGGAGGCAGTGGTTGTGGCAATGGTATAGCTACTTCTGAAGCTCCAGGCCCACAGATGGGGGGAGACCAAGTGGCTGACAGGAGGGAAATTGCAGGAATTTCTTTGCTGGCACTGAGGCATGATTCTCTTGCTTTGCCCTGCTTGGATATAGGTTGCAGTCTTGGGTAGCGGTCCTGAGGTGAGAAGGAGCGCTGGCATGGTAGAGCTTGTTGAGGCTGTGGAGAGGCAGGCCTCCTCACAGTTTTGAGGTAGATGCCCAGAAGTAGCTCTGACAACAGCTGTGCAAAACTTCAGAAATTTAGGACATAGCACTCTACTCTGGAAGCAGAGTTCTACCATAGCAAAGAGCTCAAATGTCAAGTAATTGGCTGGGAAGATGAGCAATCAAAGGAAAAGGAATCAGACTATAGAATTCTTCTTTGGTGACAAAGATGATCAAAACATAGGACTAAAGGAGACAACAAAGTCAAAACGCTTGCATCAAAAGTCTCCGAGAAAACTATAAATTGGTCACAGGCCATGGAGGAGCTCAAGAAAGATTTTGAAAATCAAGTAAGAGAAGTAGGAGAAAAATTGTGAAAAGAAATGAGACTGATGAAAGAAAATCATGAAATAGTTGGGGCGGCTAGGTGGTGCAGTGAATAGAGCACCAGTCCTGGAGTCAGGAGGACCTGAGTTCAAATCTGGCCTCAGACACTTAACACACACACACAAAAACCTAGCCATGTGACCTTGGGCAAGTCATTTAACCCCAATTGCCTTCCAAAAAGAAAAAGAAAAGAAAATCATGAAAAATGAATCAACAACTTGCTAAAGGAGACCCAAAAAAATACTGAAGAAAATATTTATTGTCATATTTATTCTATTTTTTAAATAGACTAACTCAAACGGCAAAAGAATACCAAATAGCCAATGAGGGGAAGAATGCCTTGTAAAGCAGAACTGGCAAGATGGAAAAGGAGGTTCAAAAGCTCAATGAAGAAAATTATTCCTTCAAAATTAGACTAGAGCAAATGGAACCTAACGACTTTATGAGAAATCAAGAAATTATAAAACAGACACAAAAGAATGAAAAAATAGAAGATGATGTGAAATGCCTCATTGGAAAAACCACTGACCTAGAAAACAGTTCTAGGAGAGATCATTTAAAAATTATTGGACTACCTAAAAACTACTATAAAAAAAAAAAAAGCCTACAAATCATCATTCAAGAAATTATCAAGAAAAACTGCCCTGATCTTTTAGAACCAGAGGGTAAAAGAGACATTGAAAGAATTCACTAATCACCTCCTGAAAAAAGATCCCAAAAAGAAAATACCTAGGAATATCATAGCCAAATTCCCAAGTTCCCAGGTCAAGGAGAAAATATTATAAGCAGCCAAGAAAAAAAAAAAAACAATTCAGGTGCTGTGGAAACACAATCAGGATAGCACAAGAGGTAGCAGCTTCTACATTAAGGCGTTATGGAATCAAAGGGCATGGAATATCATATTCCAGAGCAAATAAGCTAGGTTTAAAAGCAAGAATCACCTACCCAGCAAAACTTAGTATAATACTTCCGGGTAAAAAATGGATATTTAATGAAATAGAGGATTTTCAAACATTCTTGATGAAAAGACCAGAGCTGAATAGAAAATTTAACTTTCAAATACAAGAAGCAAGAAAAGCATGAAAAGGTAAACAGGACAGAGAAATCATAAGAAACATAATAAAGTTGAAGTGTTTGTATTCCTACATTGAAAAACTCATGAGACTTTTCTGAGTAAACAAGATAAAGGAAGAGAATATATACACACATACAAACATATATGTATATATACATATGTATACACATATATGTAAGTATAGGTGAGTATATGCGAGTGTAAATATGTGTGTATGTATGTACATGTATACATAGAGGGCACAGGGTGAGTTGAATATAAAGGGATGAGATCTAAAAACTAAAATTAAGAGGTCAGAGAGGAATGCATTAGAGAAGGAGAAAGGGAGAGATAGAATAGGGTAAATTAGCTCACACAAAAGAGGCAAGAGAAAATTGTTACAATGGAAGGGAAGATCAGGGTGGTGAAATGAATAAGTCAACCTTACTTTCATTGGACTTGACTTAAGGAGGGAATAACATACACACTCAATTGGGTATCTTACCCTACAGGAAAGTGGGGGGGGGGGGGGAAGAGGGGGGATGATAGAAGGGGGCAGATTGGGGAGAGTGTAGTCAGAAGCAAACGCTTTTGAAAAGGGACAGGTCAAAGGAGAAAATAGAATAAATGGGGGCGGGATAGGATGAAGGGGAATATAGTTAGTTTTTTACAGTATGACTACTATGGAAATGTTTTGCATAACTACACGTGTATAACCTATATAAAATTGCTTGTCTTCTCAGTGGGGGTGTGTGAGGAGGGAAGAAGGGAGAGAATCTGGAACTCAAAGTTTTAAAAGCAAATGTTAAAAAATTGTTTCTACATGCAACAAGGAAATAAGATATAGAGGCAAAGGGGTATAGAAATCCATCTTGCCCTAAAAGAAAGTAAGGAGGAAAGACATAAGGGGGGTTATAAGAGAGGGCAGACTGGCGGAAAAGGTATTCAGTATACATGCCATCTTAGGGTGGGGGTAGGGGACAGATGGGGATAAAAAACTTGTAACTAAAAATCTTATGGAAATGAATGTTGAAAACCATAAAAAATAAATAAATAAACGCTGTGGGGAAAAAAAGAAAATAGGATCACAGATCCAGGACACTCTTTTGTTCATCTTTGATTATGTAATTTGTCTTTTTCATATGGTCTTTTACAAATGGAATTCAACAAAGGCACCCCAAATCAGCCACAATTGTTTTTTTTTATGCTTTCCCCTTTTGTTCCTAGCCAGGATATCTTTTGATCACACCATCAAACAATTCATTACTGAGATGCTCCATTCTCTCTCAAATGGTATTTGCTATTTAGAGTCTCTGGACATGAGGTCATACCTGCCTTTTCTCTTATTGAAATGTACTCTCTGAAAGTGTAGAATACATCTAGGACATCTAGGTCTGCGTCTAGTATTCTTTTACTACTACCAATCATAGATATGTAGCCAGGAGAGAAGATGACTTCCTGCCACCCTTCTCAGATTCTATACTTAAATAAGTCATTCCTATTTCAAAGGAAGAATATTTATTTGCTAGGAAATGCAATCCCATCTTAAGTTTATATTTCATTTCTCAGTTGGAATATTAGTAGAAAATTTGAAGTAACCTTGGGAGACCATCCCAGTAAGGGCTGAAATATTTGCAACATCCTAACTTGCTTTAATTAATTTCATGCTTGCTACTTCCCGAGTTTAATATACACATGCAATCATGTGAGAAGATCCCTTTTAGCTCCTGATTCAATGAAGAAGTAAAAAGAAGAGAGGTCCATGAAATCTGAAGTGGGATTATCACAAGGTGACTATTCAACCTCAGGTTGTTGAATCTTCTACATTCCAGTAGCCATGGTTCTCAAATAGACATAGTGAAAGAAATTAAAATCACATAGAAATAGGACAAGGTATATGGTATCTCCATTGTGCTATCTGCTATTGGACTTATTTTGAAGATGCTGTTAGTGAATTTACAGGGAAGAGTTTACATGCCAATATTCTTATTCAGTGGCAAAAGGTAGCCATTTTATCTACCTGGACAACAATCTGCATAATAATAGAATAAGGACTTATCTTTGGACAATTTCTATCTCAAATACCTAAGAAAAGATGAGAATGAAATGATGACGATGATGATAACTATATTTGTAACCCAGGGCTCAAAGTCCATTTGCATGAATCTCTCCATATTAGTGAAGACTGGTTCAATGTTCCCCACTTGCAAGTGGTGAAATTAGAGAGAACTTGAGCAGGGAGAACTTGGTCTTCTAGCTTCCAGCTTCAATATAGAAGATATGTAATTCAAGATTCTTTTTCAAAGAGAGAGATCCCAGAAGAGAGAGATAGACTGAGAAGAAGTCAATATGTAGAGAAAACAGGAACTTATCCCCAGCTTGCTTCAGGGAATTTCATCTTGGGTGAGATCTGGGATAGACTCTCTCTCTCTCTCTCTCTCTCTCTCTCTCTCTCTCTCTCTCTCTCTCTCTCTCTCTCTTTCTCTCTCTCTCCTTTTTCCTCTCTCCTCTTTCCTGCCTCCTTTCAGAAGTGAGTCAAGCCTTGCAAATATAACTTGTGGCACCACTTCCTTGTTAAGGGATAGCAATCAGGAACTCATCTTGAAGGTAACCATTACCTCCCCTAAACTAATAATAGTTAAGGGGACAGATAACTATAATTCTAGACTGGTACTCCCTTTCTCTGAGAAGAAAAAAATTCCCAGCCTCTGGCAACAATTTCCTGATTCCCTCCCTAACAGGAATCAAAATTTCCATTGGAGAAGGGTGGATGCAGGAAACTCTTTTCACAACTTCCTGAGAACTATATCTAGACAAATCCACGTGGACACACATAACCTACATGAGTAATATAAACTGTCCCCTATAAATTAGCAATAATAATACAAAGGTTTGTTAATAAATTTCCCAAAAACTACCTTACATTTGATATTATAGTTGTTGATTATTGTAAAACCTTTGATACAGTTCTGCATTCATGGCATATTCATATACTGCAAATACACAAAATAGGCACAAGTAAAGTGAGAATGCTAAAGTGTTTGAAGTCCACATGAGATATTCTATTCAAAACATACTACCAAAGCAATAATGCCTAGAACAGTTTGTATAAAATATAGGTTTTTGTTTGGTTTTTCAGGGAGATTTAAGTTTAAGTCCATTGTGGTACTCACAAGTTTTAATGTCATTATCATTTCTCTTAAATATAATTAAGTATAATTTTCAAATTAAAGAAGGTAATGAAGCAAAACAGCATCTATATGAAAGTTTCTTTATCTCATGAAATCTTTCTTTGATTTTATTCAATTTAATTTAGCTTTAATAAGTATAAAATTCTAAAAGTACATCAAGGAAAGATAGCAACCAAATAGATGATGCTTGAAACTGGAAGTCATATTAAATTAATATATGTAGTTTCCCTGTTTATCTTTTTTTTTAAGCAATTGGGGTTAAGTAACTTGCTCAAGGTTACACAGCCAGTCATTATTTGTGTGTGGGTACTCATTTTTTGAGGCCGGATTCAATCCCGAGTCATCCCAACTCCAAGGCCAGCACTCTTACTCACTGCGCCACCTAGTCACCCCAATTTCTTTTCTTTTGGAGGGCAATTGGGGTTAAGTAAGTTGCCCAAGGTCACACAGCTAGGTTTTTGTCTGTGTGTGCGTTAAGTGTCTGAGGTCGGATCTGAACTCAGGTCCTTCTGACTCCAGGGCCGACGCTCTACTCACTGTGCCACCTAGCCGCCCCTGCTTATCTCTTTTAATTAGATCTGTTTTTGCTTTTGGGTAGCTAGGTGGCACAGTGGATAGGACACTGGACTTGGAATAAGGAAGACTCATCTTCATGAGTTTAAATCTGGTCTCAGATATTTACTAGCTGTGTAACCCTGAGCAAATCACTTAATACCGCTTGCCTCAGCTTCTTCATCTGTAAAATGAGCTGGAGAAGGAAATAGCAAACTACTTCAGTACCTTTACCAAGAAAGCTTCCCACTCCCAAAATAGGACATGAAGAGTCAGACACAACTGTAAAGACCACACAACAACAATGATTCTGATATTTAAAAATACCTTAGTTCCCTACAGGAAATATACATTAGGCATAAAAGTACCACTATAAAACTGAAACTGAAAATGTTAAAATACTTACTGTCATCATCAAATAAAAGGAGAAGGGTTAGAATACAGTAAAAGCAAATAACACCCATGCAAATATCAGTCTTAACAAGTTCAGAACTGTAAAATGTTTTGGAAATTATCCTTAAAAATTCAACTAATGAAACACCAGACTTATTGCCCTAAAGAAATTACATAAAATTAGTATTTCCTTACCAAAAAAGGAGAAAGGACACTGAAAGACACTGTTATAGCATATGATAAACAGGTCAGAAACCTACCTAAATTATTTTTTTTTAATTAACATTTAGGGGCGGCTAGGTGGTACAGTGAGTAGAGCGCCAGCCCTGGAGTCAGAAGGACCTAAGTTCAGATCCGGCCTCAGACACTTAACACACACAAACAAAAAAACCTAGCCATGTGACCTTGGGCAAGTTACTTAACCCCAATTGCCCTCCAAAAAGCAAAAAAAAAAAAAAAAAATTAACATTTGCTAAGCATTAGTCAAGATCAACATATTTGTTGAATATAACTGAAAATACATTTGTTCAATTTAACAAAATACATCCTCTGGATATATAGAATGACAAAGATGCAAAAACAAAATAAAAGGGATGCTACTGGAGACATCTACATGAACTCAGTTACAATATGTCAACAAAGAAGAATGGAATAAATGAGTCCTCTGAATTGGTGGAAAGAAGGGTTTATGAAGGCAACTTAAGATAATTCAGATCATTGCCAACAGAAATTACAGAAAGGTTCAGTCTTAATGATCAATGTCAATTATGTAATAAAATGTACAGAAATGGTACAACCTGTCATTTCAAGGTATACAAGTTTGGACCTAATAAATAACGAGCAAGATACATTCAACTGCCTATAACTATACATCAAAAGCACATTATATCAACCATAGATAAAAAGATGACAAATTGTATGTAGTTACATATGAATGTATTAAAATTATATTATAATACATATTTCAAAATATCCTGGAGAGCATGATCAATAAACTATATTGGAACCAAAGCAATATCATAGACAAAACACATGCACATGATTTCCCAGACACAGCACTGAAACATAAAATTTTAAGAAAAATGTTTAATAACCGTAGCTGTTAAAGGTCTCTTTTTGACTGTCTCTCTCTCTCTCTCTCTCTCTCTCTCTCTGTGTCTCTCTCTCTCATACACACAAACCTCCCCCCTTTCTCTCTTTCCCCCGATAGTTTCATGTAGAGAAAAAAAAAATGTCTTTTTTTACATTTCCTTCATTTTCTAGTATATCCCACACCCAATGATTCATCCCTTGCAAAAAAGGGGGTGGGGGGAATAGTTCAACAAAACTAATACACAAATTAATCATGTCTGATATGAAATATTTCACACCTCTAGTCCTCCACCTTTGCAAAGCAAAGAGAACGTGTATTTTATCAACTAATCTCCAGGGCCAAACTTGGTGATTATATTTATACAATGCTAATTTCAGAATTGTTTTAGTCATTTCCATTACATTGTAGTCAGTGTGTATATTGTTTTCCTGGTTCTGCTTGCTTCACTCTGAATCCATTTATGTCTCCCCATGTGTCTCTATATTTTTCATATATAGGCATTTAAAACGCACCATAATCGGGGTGGCTAGGTGGCACAGTGAATAGAGCGCCAGCCCTGGAGTCAGAAGGACCTGAGTTCGGATCCGGCCTCAGACACTTAACGCACACACAAACAAAAACCTAGCCATGTGACCTTGGGCAAGTTACTTAACCCCAATTGCCTTCCAAAAAAAAAAAAAAAGCAAAACGCACCATAATCTACCTCCAGGCTACCTCTCTAGCTTAATTTCTGACTATTCTCAGAGTTAGTCCTATTATATCACTTTTCTCATACTATCCACAACACTTAAAATTGGTTCCATCCATATATCTATCTTATGAAATCCATTTTTTCAAGTCTTCAATGGTACCTTTTCTGTTGAATCATTTCTTGATTTTATCCTTAATCCCTAAGCACACATACTAAACCATAAATTCCCTGTGTATGGGGATGGTTTCTTACATAAACTTAAGCTTAATGTAACGAATTACACAAATATTTTGCTAAATATCTGTTCCATGCTATCATTAAGTAAGCTTCTTTTTGTTAAATGTTAGATTTCTATAAGTGTCTTATTCTATTTCAATCCTAAACTGAAACCACCAAATGGACCTGAGTCATACTTCATCAACAAGAGTCACAAGATGAATTTCCACTATCTTTTGCTTCACCTACAATTTTTTATTCTTCTGAGATGAAAACATTTCACATTTTGTAGAATCATAGCAAGACTTGTAGAAAAATATCATTTAAAAGATGGGCATTTGTGTCATAAAGCAGCTTAGGAACAATGGAAGTGCTACTTAATTTCCCAAAGGTGATCCGGTCTACTCTCCTCCCAGTTGGTTCTAAGATCAACTCATAGTCCAAGACAGGTCCCGATAGCCTAACTTAATGAAGCGTTCTTCCAACTGTGTGCCATAATTGGGGAAAAATGTCTTTAATCCATTTTTTTAAATGATCTGCTAGGCTGTCACTCGAGTGAACATGGATCTCCCTGCTGAGGTCCTATAGCATTTTCGGGTTTGATACAGTAAAGATAATGACACTTGCAAAGAGGAACATCTGGTATACCTTAATATGTATGTTTACATGTTTACATTTATTATATAGAATGTATGTATCTTTAATATCTACCTGTCTGTATATCTATGTATATATTTATACATGTATATCCATATGTATTGCACACATATGTGTATATCTACATACAGGTATACATGCAAAAGAATATGTTCTCTAAGCCTACACTAGCAGTTCTACCCATACTCTGTTACTAATAATACTTTATATTTGGCGTTAGTAATGGTTTCTGCAAGTTGATTCATGATTTTGAGGATTTTAAATGAAGTTTTATATGTTGAGAGATAATTAGGCATTAAAATTAATAGGCACAGAGAATAATATTTAGCTGACATTGAAATCTGAAAACATAATATTTAGCAATAGCACACCTAAAAATAGGAACATTTTTAAAATGATTTTGTTTTATTCTATCATATTGAGTGAACAGCAATAAGGAGTGATTTCATGTAAATTCCATCTTTAGTATTTCATTCTGGGCAGAATTACTTAGCCAAAATTTTAAAATATCCATGTAAGCAAGTAGACCAATTGTATAATATGGAACATTCTAATTTTGCCTGCATCTATGCTAGAGGCAAAAAGCAAAGAGAATTTAGTGGCAAAAAAAATGATGTGTAGTACATAAAATGGATTTATTTCTATGGTAAAGTACAAAATAAATATTTGAAAAATGCAATAGTGGCCATCTAAATATGCGTCATTTAGATTAATAACAACAATACTGTGAACTGGTATTTCTGCAGTGTTTTCAGGTTTGTAAAATTGCTCACAACCTGCCTGAGAAATTGGAACTACAGTTATGATTATCTCCCCTTTGGATATGAGAAAACTGAGGATTAGGGAGGTGAATAACTATCTCATGCTCATACAGCTGTTAAGTGTCAGAGATGGGATTAAAAAACATTGCTCTTGTCAGTATATTATAGCTACTAGCAGAAGGCTGCCCAAATTAATATATTTAGAATTACATTCTTATTGTTCTTGTTGTATTACAAGGAAATGAACTTTTTTTTTTTATTTAGTTCTCCTTATCAAACATGAAAGGATGGAACTAGATCCCATACAGTCAAAGAAAAGGAAAGGGGGGAGGGGGGGCGGGAAGATCCTTTTCAATTCCTCTGGTGATGTTTGAATATGTGATCACATAGATTTTACTCTGCTCTTTCATTATCATTGGATCTTTTTTTTTTTTTTTAAGCAATTGAGGTTAAGTAACTTGCTCAAGGTTACATGGCCAGTCATTATTTATGTGTGGGTGCTCATTTTCTGAGGCCGGATCTGATCCTGGGTCATCCCAACTCCAAGGCCGGTGCCCTTACTGCGCCACCTAGCTGCCCCATCATTGGATCTTTTAGGACTTACCTAAGGTAAGTTTACTCAGACCATTCATCTCCCAGGGATAGCTAACTTCCATTTTTCAAAGTTTTAGCTTGAGATAAATGGGGAAAATAAAAAGGCATAAGATCTGTATTCTGTACTGAATGTGATCATTTGACTTTCTGTAGCTTTAAGCAAATCCATGAACTTCTCCAGTCATTTTTACTCATTGGGAAAATTGCAATTACAAACCTGAACTATTGATGCCAATATAGTATATTAAAGATAAAGTTCATTAAATTTTTACACTTCCTTGAACTTAGTAGGCATTTAATAATTGTACATCAAATTGATTTGAATCAAAGTGAAATTATACAGCATGCTTAAGGAAGAAAGTATTCTGTTTGGGCATGGTTTCTATATAAAAAGATCTAAATGCAAAGTAATGAAACTTCAATACTGTTTTTTGATAGAAACCTTTGTAACATATATCCCTGCCTTAGTAGGAAATGATTTGTATTGGGAGTCCGGAAACCTAATTTTTCATCCCAAATCTAACAATAATTACCAAGTAATTCTGGATTTTGCCATAAAAACGTTGTGCATTAGATGACTGATTTCTACAGAATATTCCTGTTCTAAAACAGCATGACTATAATTAAAATTTTTCCTGATGAATTAGTATTATTATTATTATAAGTGTCAGTTATTATACAACTATGATAAAAATATTCTTAGGATCTACTGAGATGAAAAAACTATCTACCTCTGCAGTAAATGGTCCCATACTAATGACTTATACATAATGTACTAAATTATAAAGAGTATTCTTATACAATGTGGAGAGAGACATTTGTATCTGGGACTAGGTGTGTCTTGTTGACAAATCTTTGCTTTCCTGGTCATGGATTTGCTGGCCCTTTTAAGCTTCTAGTAGAAATCTTATCTAGAGTATTGTGATTAAGTCAGGGAAGGACACTGATAAGTTGGATAGTGTCCAGAGGAGAGCAACCAAAGACGGTGAAGGGCCTTGAGTTCTATGTTACTAAGGACTAGTTGAAGGAAATGGGAATGCTTATTCAAGTCCCAGGAAGACTCAAGAGACACATGAGAGCTATCATTGAGCATTTCACATGGAAAGGTTAGTTCCAGAGGCTAAAAACCAGAAACTGTAAGTAGAAGGTGCAAAGAAGTAAACATAGGCTTCACATGGAGAGGAAGAGAAATCTAAGGATTGAAGGTATTAAAAAACGGGGCAGGAAATCTCAGGGAGTGATGTGTTCCCATTCCTTTCTGGTTGTCAAGCAGGGACTGGATGACCATTAAACACATATTTTATAAATGGGATTCCTTCTTGTGTATGGGCTATACCTGATAGCTGTTGAGATCCCTTCCAGCTCCCAAATTCTGATTCTATTCCTGATCATGACTATGAAACTAGGAGAATTAGGGGATGCCCAAGCAACCAGAAAATAATGTATAAAGATATGAGAGCCCTACATGTAGTGATGCTTTGTAGTGATGTCCAACTGTGGGGAGGATGGTCATTGTGTGCCTCAAAGGGAGGCAGAATAGACATCTCTAATCTCTTCTCTTTCTGCCCTTCTCCAAGAGAGACCTTCATTCCATTTCAATTCCTCTGGTGAAGGGAGGAAAAGGAGGAGGTTTGTGCCAAAGACCTCTGCTTGGAGAGATGGAGTAGCAAGTTAGAAGTATAGCAGTCTGCTTCCTTAAATATTGTTCATCTAGGGGATATGATCAGGTTCAACCTAACTTCTGATCACTTTGTCATTTTGGGGATTAAAGAGAATCTCTATCTAAGACTTGACCCCTCTTCTACCTAATACCAATTCCACAGTGAATAAACATAGAAAAATATTCAGGAAACTCATTTATCCAAATTGTAAAAAAATATAGAAATAAGAGAAGGTATCCACAGAAGACCAGACCGATACAGAGTGAAGAAACTCTCCCATTGGGAGAGAAGGTATCCGTAGAAGACCAGACCAATACAGAGTGAAGAAACTCTCCCATTGGGAGTGAGATAGCTCAAGGAAGAGAGGGAGTTCTAAATCTTATCTAAGGAGAAAACTCCCCAAAGTCTCTAGCAAGCTGGGGACAAGAACAAGAAACTACCAGCTCCATTCATATCTTCCCAGAGTCTTTTCCTTAGGTAATCTGAAGTGGAACTGGTCTCTTCCCTTTTCCCTTTAGAGGCTGGAAGCCTGAACTGCCTGAAGCAACTTGAGGCCTAAAGAATCCTGAAAAGGACAGAAAAAAACTGGAGCTATTCCATTCTTCCAACTCCTCCCTGCCCCTCAGGTAGATCAGGGCATTCATCTCCAAACACAAGAACATCTCCTATCAATGGGCTGTGGGGCAGGGGTTACCTAAGTACAGTATACAAAATTAAGTTGAAAACTTCATGTTCAGAGGCTATCTAGAGATCTTAAGTTTGGGGGGTTCTAGATAAGGAGCTTTTGGTCTCAAATGATGTACCTTGAACAGCCTAAAATTTTACTTCATTTTAGTGATATTACCTAAAGTTCTATCAATTTGAGATTTGTCTATGCTAATTAATGTTTCAAAAGTTTTAAAAGTACAAACTCCTGAGAGGGTTTGAAATCTCAGTCATTCATGTCTTACTGTAAATTAATTTAATAGCAGCCATTTAAATAGCGCTTTATGGATGACAGAGTGCTTACATGCATTATCATTTTTGCTTCTCATAACAGCCTTTTGAGGTAGGTATAACAAGTTTTATTATCATCATTGTCCAGAATAAGAAACTGAAGATTAAAGAGGTGTCCAGGTTCCTACAACTAACAAATATCAAAAGTGGACTTTGAACCTGGATATTTCATATTTTCCAATAATGAGAACTTTGATACAGGGTAGAAATGGCATGGGAATAGGTAGAGTTAGGCGTTTAAAGAACAGACAAACCTACCTTGGGCCTCAAAATCAAAACTCAAAGCAACCTTTGTTCGGCATTATGGGACTAGGTAGTAAGGGGTGGGGTGTCAAAAGAGATTATGCAACAAGAACAGTAGTAGAAAGAGAGAGGCAACAGTTCTCAGAAACAAATTTTGCTCTCTGTAATATTTATTCTAGGTCTAAGCCTGATTGATTTAGACAGCCTAAGAGGACAGGACTAAGGACAGATATTTATGGGCTTTTTGACTGATGGGGCTGGAAGACTGGGTATTTATTTTAGGGTTCAAAACTATATTAGAAGTTGAGGTTTAAAAGTTACTTATAAACCTTTAGGAGAAATTGTGCTAATCTTAGAGAATAAAGTATCAAGCTATTTAGGCCATCTGCCTCTGGCTCCCTGATAGGGATTTGTACTTGTGTCTATCACATAGTAGTATTAAGCAGAAGAATGTAATGAATGTCATACAACCACCTCCTGTTTCCAGTCATGGGCATTCACACTGCATTCCAAGGGATGTTTCCTGGTTGTACCTTTTCTTTCTCTAATCTCTTCCAGGATGTGGGGAAAAAAGAAAGAGTGGGCTGAACCAGTCATTTAAGAATGTCTACATAAGATAGTAATTTCCATCTAACATATTAATTTGCACAAACATTCTACCCATACTTCTATTTTTATGATGTTTCTTTTAGGTTTACCCAGGAAAGATCTTTAAAAAATATATCATAAGTTTGGAATTGTGATTGTCAGAAAAGCTCATCCACATGGTAGGCTGTGGTCCAGAAGACTCCCTTAATTACACAGATCATACATTTTTGAGACTACCATTTTGGTGGTATATTATATTAAAAAAAAAAACTTTTTGAGGGGGTTGAGTAACTAATGTCTTCCTCCAAATATTCCCATTAATTTTTCCCCTTAATTCTGATTGTTATGCTGTAGTCCCTAAGAAAAAAAAAATTCCTATAGCGTCAGCTCAGTTTCCTTAGAGACATCCCCTGTCTCTATCGATCTTCTTGGCAATTTTGGTCTTCCTGGCACTCCTAGTGATTCTGTGATTTGAATTTTAAGTCATTATAAGCAAGTAAAATAACTATAAGCTTTAAGAGCAATGTGACTCCTCCGTGAAGAAATTAAGTCTCTATTACTGCATTGCCATTAAAAGCAGAAGAACTGGAAGAAGGTACTTACGGTGCCATGTAAGTTAATGGTATGTAAAGTTATGTTATGGTCTTTTCAACTTGGAGAACCTTTGAGCTTTTATTACATCTGCAGTATTGGAATCAGTAATGTGATCTCAGCTGAAACAGGTGGAAGATAGCTTTTGATAGTCTTATTTTGCTATATCAAAATAGTTCCTACTCTCCATTTTTTTTTACCACTTAGGCTTGAAATGGTGTACTCTCTTGGCATCATGTGCATATGCAAGCTTGAGAACAAGTTTCAATTTCAGGGACTGAAAGGCTTTTTTTTAAGCCATTTATTTAGTAGTAAGCACTGTTTTATATAGACCTCATCAATAATTACACAGAAGGGTCTGTTAGTGTAACAGATGCTCCAACAGTATAAACAAAATGTTTTGTTTAGAGTTCTTCTTAAACTTTACATATTTCATTTTAATAATATTTAAGTTATAATCAGTGATAGCACTGTAAATCCAGGTTTAAACACATGCAGTGTGAATTTTTTATACTTATAAAAACACAGAGTAATTCTGAGCATAGTCACCCATGTATTGACTTGATTTTGAAAAAAAAAACAAATTCTCCAAAATCTAACTCAGTAAAATTTCTTGATATGAAGGTAACCAAAATTTGGGGGAGGATATAAGGGACTGAATAATTTAAGCTGTATCTACAGTGGTAAGTGAGGTAAAAAACCAAAGTCCTTTGAGATCTAAAATCCTTTGAAGAGAGCACTTATCTTCCAACATTTCAGCTCCTCAACTGAGTGACCATTCATTTCTCTAATATATTCAAATCTCTGTGATGCAAATCTGATGTAACTACATAACTTTTCATCAGGTCACAGTGCCAATTCTACATGAAATTTCACATTTAGGAGACATTTATTGCCAAATTGTCTACCTAAAGACTTTCTGTATGAGTACACTTATAATGGGATATGTGGCCTATGAGTATGTGCAGAGAGTTGTTGATACAATCCCTCACATTGCACAGAGGGCATAGAGGCCACTTTCAGCAGAATCATGATAACAAGTCACGGAAGTGCTTTGGAAACACTTTTGAGCATTTTTAGACATTTTGCAACTTATTCTATTCTACTAAGCATGCAATGAATAGCAACCATACTACTTGGTTTCAACTGTAGAACAAGAACTAGGAATGCCTTCAAAGAACATGGCCAGAGTACTTGTGATATATCCATCAAAGTCACCCTAGAAAAATGATATAGGAAATTAACTTGGTAATTGACCTCCCACTTCCCAATGTTCCACCAAGGTCCCTTTCCCCTTGGCCTCCAAGTGCCCAGTAAAATCATGAGAATGATGAGAATGATGAAAATGATGATAATGGCGGTGAACTATCTCAATGTATTTACATTAGTCTGAATTCTTGTTTATTTTATTCCACCATCATATTCAATCATAGATCTTGTTGATGTTCACCATCTTTTCAACCACTACTCCCAAGCTACACTTTTCTTCTCAAATTCCTCAACCAGGCAAAAATCAAAGATATACAAGAAGACATTTATGTAATATAGAAAGTACAGTATGTTAACAAGATATATGAATGAGACAATAAAAGTGCTTGTTAACCATTTTCTAAATTATCTCCCAAACTTCCAAGTAGAATCATAAAATCCCAAAATTGTACAGTTGGATAAAACCTCAGTAGTTACCTTTGTTGCTATTGTTATTCAGTCATTTTTCAGTTGTGTCCAACTTTTCATGACCCATTTGGGGCTTTCTTGGCAAAAATACTGGAGGGGTTTGCCATTTCCTTCTCCAGCTCATTTTATACCAAGGAAGTAAGGCAAATAGGGGATAATTAATTTCCCAAGGTCACACAACTACCAAGTGTCTGAAGCTGGATCTGAAATCTGGTTTTCCTGACTTTGACTCAAGGCCATTGTACCACCTAGCTGTCCCCGTAATTACCTAGTTCAACCCAAATCCCCAAAAGAATCTCTATTAAGATATCTTCATCAAGTGATTATACAGTCTTTGCTTAAGAACTTTAATCTGGGGGGATAGTGAGGAGAAGCAATATCCCCTGAGGCAGACTATATCACTTTTGGATAGTTCTAATTATCATAATTTTCTGAAAAAAAAAACATTTTAATTTACCTTTTCCACTAATACTCATTATTCTCATTTCTGCCTTCCAGAGCCAAATAGAACAAATCCCTCTTAAATATGAGAACCTTTCAAATTCTTGGAGACAGTCTTTATTTGCCCCTGACACTTCTCTTCTCCAGCTTAACTATTCCTCCAATAGGTCTCCTTATTCCTTCAACTAATCCTCATATGACATAAATGAAGGTCATTCACTGTATTCCTGATTGTCCTCATCTTGATGTTACCTCTTTTTCAATTTTCTTCCTAAATGCTTGGTCCCAGAACTGAATATAACACTTCAAAATATGGTCTGACCAGGGCAAAGTGCAGATGGAATATCAATTGCTTCTATATAGGAGAAAGCCCTCTTTTAATGCAGCCCAAGTTGGCATAAGTTTTTTTTTGGCTGCTATGGCACCATTGGCTCATAATGAACTTACAATTTGCTAAAACCCCTAGATATTTATCAGAGCAAGAGGTATCTAATTATTCTTTGCTGTTCTGTATTTTATGAAGAAAACTTTTTGGTCACAAGAACATGGCTTCATGTTTATCCTTATTAAAGTTCATTGTGTTAACTTGAGTACATTGTTTTATTTGGTCAAGATCTTTTAGAATCCCAATGATCATTTAGTGTAAGAAGTGTGAGAGTTATGTTGTGCAGCTTTGTGTCACCTGAAATTTTGATAATTGTACAATCTAGGGTTTAATCTTAAGATGTCATTGATTAAAAAAAATGGTAATACAAAGACAAATTGAATCATTAATGGCTACTGCCATGGACCCACTTCAAATCAGTTCCAAATTTCTCTAATGATGTTACTTTTTAGCCTGGATCTTTTATCACATGAATGACAAGAGTGTCAAATGCCTTTCTAAAATATTTTGTGCTGCATTTATGACACTCTCTTGATCTACACCCTTAGTAAACCTTTGGGGGGAGGGGACAAGTAACAGAGGTTAGTTTGCCCGGACTTATTTTTACTAAGGCCATTCTAGATCAGTGGTTCCTTTTCTAGATGTTCATGAATGCTTTTGAATATGTTTAGTGAATCATAGAATTTTCCTAGGAATTGAAGTCAATCTCACTGGCCTACAGTTTTCATACTATATTACTTTCCCCTTTTTGAAAATTGTGACAATATTTGTCCTTCTCCAACTTTGGTGTATTTCTCACATTCTCCATAATCATTCAAATATCACTGACAGGAGCTCAGCAATCATATAACCCAATTCTATCAACATGTGAGGATGTAGTTCACCTGAGCCAGGTAACCTGAATTTCTCAAGGGCAGCTAGCTGCTCACTTACTCTTTCCTTATTTATCTTGGGTATTAACTCCCTATTGGCCACTTTAATTCTGTCCTTTCTAGTCCAAAAGGCAGAAAAAAAAAAAAAGAGTAGCAAATTGGAATTGGGCAGTTCTTGTTTGTCTTTTTTGCCATTAATCATACACTGATTCCCCCACTGCCAGAAATCCTATCTCTTCTTTGATCCTCCTATTTTCTCCAATAAATATAGTAAATAAACCTTAGCATTTGTCCTTAACCTTTTTAATCAACCTCAGTTTAGGATATTATTGTAGCACTGCCATGTCCTATCACAAGGAACAATATTAATGGCCCTTCAAATTCACATGGCTCTACACAGTTTTAGAGGAAAAAGTTATGAATTTAATCACAATTATTCCAAGACACTAGTTAATAAAAATCCTTATATTTAGGCAGAGGTTAGGCTATATACCTTAATTTACATTTATAACTATCTCATCTAAACCTATGGCCTCCTTGTTGTTTAGGCAAAATTCAGGTTCCTGGAAACGTGTAGGTAAAGAAACAACAAATTTGCCACAGTCTATGGCTACACAGGCACTCAAGAGGAGAAGCTAAAGAAAAAGTAATTCTTACCTTGGGACTTAGTAAGTGAGTAGGTGGACACACTGATGGTTTGGATCTCAGTCTTCTACTCTGAAATGACTTTGGAGCTAATGGCAGTGTCTTCTGTCTCTCTTACAGATCAGTCCTACCCTTTTCTTTATTCTTTTACTGGTTAGTCCTGATAGCTCTAAGATACTGCACGAGCGCACGCGCGCGCGTGTGTGTGTGTGTGTGTGTGTGTGTGTGTGTGTGTGTGTGTGTGTATGAAAGAGACAGAAGGGGAAGACACAGAGACAGAGAAAGACAGAGACAGAGATAGACAGAGAGACTTCTTACAAATTATGAAACTATGTAAATATGAGCGGTGTTTAAGACTTGTGGACCCGTCACCTTTGCAAAGGGACAGGGTGGACATGTCTTCTCATAGCTCTTCTTTTAAGCCATAATTGTTTTTTTTATTATTATTATTTTGCTATATTCACTTTAGATATCTTTTTGGAGGGGTGCAGTTGTTCTTTCCATTTATTTGGCTGTAGTTAGATTTTCTTTTTTGGAGGGGGAATGGTGAGGCAACTGGGGTTAAGTAACTTGCCCAGGGTCACACAGCTAGTGTCAAGTGTCTGAGGCTGGATTTGAATTCATGTCCTCCTGACTCCATGGCCAGTGCCCTATCCTATGACACATAATGCTTCTGTACATTATTTTCTTGTCTCTGTTACTTCACTTTGCATTGGTTCAAGCTTCTCCAAATGTATCACATTTAACTTTTATTATAGCACAGTAATACTCCGTTATTCCTGTACCACAATTTTTTAGCCATTCACCAAACAATGGACATCTACTTTGTTTATAATATTTTGCTACCACAAAAAATGCTCATATAAATATGATGGTGTTTGTATATGATGTATATACTTTCTTCCTGTCCATGGCATCCCTGGGGTATGAGCCTCATAGCAAAATATCTGGGTCAAAAGATATGGACAGTTTAGTTATTTCTTTACATAATTCCAAATTGCTTCCCAAAATGGTTGTTCTGATTCATGGCTCTATCAACAATGCTCTCATGTTCTTATCTTCCCACAACCCCTCTCTTGACTGCTTCCATCTACTTATTTTATTTGCCAATTTACAGAGTATGCAGTGAAGCATCAGGAATGTTTTGATTTGCCTTTCTATTATTACTAGTGATCTGACACATTATTTCATATGGTTGTCAATAGTTTGTGAGTCTTCTTTAAAGAGCTGTTTGTTACTATCCTTTAACCACTTATCTATAGGATATAGATAAAACTTTTAGGTTAATATGTATGTGTATATATATATATATATATATATATATATACATACATGATATATAGGAATATAATACATATGTAGATATGGTAATTGCTTATCAAATCTTTATCAGAGAAATTTAACAGGAAGATTTCCTCCTCTCCCAATTGAAACACTTCCCTTTTTAACCTAGTTGCATTAATTTTGTTTGTGTAGAAGCTTTTCAGCTCCACACAATCAAAGTTATCTACTTTTATATTTTGTAAATGCCTCTGTCACACATTTTAAAATTATTTGTAGGCAATTTATTATTGCTATTATTATTTTACTTATGATTCCATTAGTCTAAGGAGTTCTAGGTGAGACATTTTCTCTGCCAATAGAGAACAGTATTTTCTATGCAAATTATATCTTAGAAAGCTGCCTAGGGCACTGAGAATTTAAGTGACATTTCTAGTGTTACACAGTCAGGGTTTGTGAGAGATGGTACTCAAATGCAGGTTTTTGTAACTCTGAAGCCAGCTCTCTCTCCAGAATGATACATAGTATCTCATGCATATTAAAGATAAAGACAAAAACTGAGTTTTCATTTGTAAAAGGGACTTTCAAGTGAGGAACTTCCCTCTTTAATGGAAGTCTGCACCTTCTCTACAACTTACAATCTTAAAAAGATTCCCAGAGCACTGAAAGGTTAAGTGATTTTCCCAGGGTCACACAACGAATATCTATTAGAATTGTACTTGAACTCATGTCTTCTAGCTTGGAGGCCAGATTTCTAGCCATTATCTCAATTTTACAGATTTTTCTTTTGAAAACTGTCTCCCTACCTCACCTAAGCTTGAAGTGCTAAGTCCTCTCAGAATCCTGACTCCACACTGATCACACCCAAAATTCTGACCTGCTTGATTTCTTACTTGAGCTGGTTCATCACACCTTAGGCATCCTGCTAGCCCCTAACTCATGGGACTTCACAATTGTAATGTCAAACTTAACATGGATAGCCATTTGGCTTAGGTCACTATACCTCTTAACTCCTAAAGCTTAAGAAAGCCCAAGTCAGCCCCAGCCTTCCTGATAGCTGGGACAGCAGGAGTGATGTCCCACCTCAATCCACCCCTTACTCCACTTGATTCCATTCTTCAGGTTAGCAACAGAGAAATAATAGAGAATAAGTTTCAAGAGATGAAATTACTAGGCCTTGGGTCAATATAGGTAGTAAGTGTCAAAAGAGAGATTTGACCCTTTTGTTGTTATTGTTTAGCTGTTTCATTGATGCCCAATACTTTGTGACTCCATTTGGGGTTTTCTTGGCATTTGGTTTGTCATTTTCTTCTTCAGCTCATTTCATAGATGAGGAAACTGAAACAAACAGGGTTAAGTGATTTTCCCAGGGTCACACAGCTAGTAAATGTCCAAGGTCAGTTTGAATTCAGGAATATGAGCATTCCTGACTCCAGGATTGGCATTCTATCTGCTGTGCCACCTAGCTGCCTGATTTCACCCTAGGTCTTCCCTTACTGCAAATGTAGCAGCTGGGTGGTACAGTTGATAGAGCACTAAGCCTAGCTTCAGGAAGACCTATAGTTTAAATTCATCCTTAGACACTAGATATGTGACCCAAGGCAAGTCACTTTACCCCTGTATACCTCAGTTTCATCACCTGTAAAAAAGTGATAATAATTGTATCTACAGGATTGCTATAAGGATCAAATGAGATAACATTTACAAAGGGCATTGCAAACCTTAAAGTACTACATAAATGTTAGTTTTTGATATTTTTTACACTATACCACAATTCCTCTCGAATGTTATACTTGAAAGAAATATGAAGTCAGTAGGGGCGGCTAGGTGGCGCAGTGAGTAGAGCGCTGGCCCTGGAGTCAGAAGGACCTGAGTTCAGATCCGGCCTCAGACACTTAATACACACAAACAAAAACCTAGCTGTGTGTGACCTTGGGCAAGTTACTTAAACCCAATTGCCCTGCAAAAAAAAAAAAAAGAAATATGAAATCACTGAGTACACTGTCCTCAATTTAAAGATGAGAAAACAGGTCAAGAGAAAAGTAATTTGCCTCAAATCCCCTGGAGAGGAAGTAACCAAACTTGGAGATGATCTCAGACCTTCTAGCTCTAAGTGTACAGCTTCTCCACTTTTCCAAGATTCTACCATTTGATGCAACAAATCAGAACCATTCAACTGGGGTTGGAATAACATAGTGAAGCCAAGTCAATTTCTTTTGTGCCTTGACTATTGGTACTGGTCATATTGAGAGTTTCACACATACCAAATAGGGACAAAATCTTCTGTTCTGCTTTGCTTTCTTGGTTCTAACAAAAAGTACTTCCTAAAATAATTTCTAATTCTTAAATACTGGAATATGGCAAAAGGACTATATTTAGCCAAAATAAATGCAAATATATATTATATTTTTTTACTTAAAGATAAAAAAAATAGTTAACTGATAGTCTATGTGAACACCAAGTATTCAGTATTTGAAAGTTTATCGTTAGTTTTGTCATATAATTTATATGTGTGTATATATATATATATATATATACATAAAGGTACATAGGAATATATGTATACATATACATGTACACACTGATATATATATTTCATCTGACAAATTTTAACTTTCACATAAAAGACTTCTAACCATTTTTTTATTTTTTCAGAAAGCTAAGAGAAGCATCCAGTTTGTTTCACTTATAAATTGCACATAATCATGAGTTTTTACCAAGTGTAGCAAAAAATAACATATAACATGGTACATACTGATTTTTTCTCTGTCCCTAATGCTAACAGAAGATGAAGTTATTGTTCTTTAGAATCTGATCTCAAAGTAGACTGTTCTTTTATTGGACCTCTTCTTTGGAATATGACTGACAGCTGTCTGTTGTTCATAAAGCTTACACAAGAATTCCCAAAATACTATAGATAAGATAATTTGAAAAAACTGCTGATTAAACTCCATCAAAGTTTTCTTAGCCTTTGTGCCATGGTGGAGTTCTCAAATACAGGACTGGGAACTTGTCACATCTCTATGATAAGATGTAACTCATGGGAAATAAAGAGACAAAAAAGTATGCATGGAAGTGGGGAACAGAAGCATTTCGGGGATGGTAAAATTGTACCATCCTCTATGTTGGTCCAAGGTGGTCCTGGGTGCCTTCCAAATCAAATCTCCCTATTCTGGATATCCTGGGAAGCAGCCTCACAAGATTTGAAAGATTTTTTTTTTTTTTAATGGCTCCAGAAGGAGACCATGAGGTAGGAGAAATCTCATGGTCCTGACAAGTTGTTAGTCCCATAGGAAGTGCTGATGAGGGCAGTAGGCATATCAATAGGGTGGTGGGAGAAAGATGTGAGACTGTGATGGCTCAACCTAGTACTGAGGATAAAGGACTGATGAGAAGAAGCATAAGAACAGAGGATTTCTTAAGTGATCATACAATAAATTTTTACAAGATCAGTGATTAGAAAGAATTGTATCGAAAAAAGGGAAAGCAAGGGTGGAGTCACCAATTTGGCTCTTTGTTAAAGGTAACTGAAGATATATCACAAATCATTGACTCATATGATAAACTCTAAATTGCTGACCCAGTTGACCTCTCTCCTTCATCAGAGACTACTGAGTGACCACAATTGTTTCAATCAAATATCCTACATCTGATAGGACCCTGTCATATTTGTTCCCATGGGAGGAAGGTGACAAGGACCAGAGCAGACCCAATCTCATTAGCTGTATGTATAGGTTGGGGACACATACTTGGATTCACTGTCTTATTTCTCACTCTTCTCATGTTCCCACAGGTCAAAGCTCATTTTAGGAGTAGACACAATCTTCTGGGGATCCATAACCAGAGTGGTCCGAAAAAATGGAATATGTATCTGAACAGTCTCAAAATAATCCCCATAGACATTCACAGATGCAAAACAATTCATTCTCTCACACTCTGATTCTGACTCTCACTCCAGGCAACACTACCTAAGAACATCACATACTTATTAGTCCACTCTCCACAAAATACAATGCAACAAGCAATTATTTTGTGTCAAGTGCAAGGCAGGTAGATTTACAAATGCAAAATAGCAATACTTATTCCTCACCATTACTAATGTCAGAAGAATGTTCTTATATTATATCCCAGGGGCTAATAATTCAGACATCAGTAAGCCTGCTTCCACTCAGGTACTTACTAAGCCTTAAGATTCTATCATCATGTTTACCAATATGGTTCTCTTTCCCTACTTCATTTCTGAGAAGTATGAAGCTAAATGTGATATGGAAAAGCAAAGAGAGAGAAATATATCCCCCTTCCACACAATTCCTGTGAAACTTGGAATGTTAAAATAATGTCTCAGTCTGGCTGTTGCTCCATATACTCTATACCACTCATACTCACGCTCAACAAACACACACACACACACACACACACACACACACACACACACACACACACTTCCACTGAGGCAGGTGATGCAGGGGACAGAACACTAGAACTTGAGGCCGGATGACCTTAGTTTGAATCTAGCCTGACGCTAGTTGGGTGTCTATTGGAGAATCATTTAATTCCTATATGCTTCATTATCTTTATCTATAAAACAGGGGTAATAATAGTACCTACAGACTTTTAAGGGTGAGTTAAAGTTTGTAAAGTACTTTATAAATGTTAAAATGCCATAAAATTGCTACCATTATTATCTACTCCTTTCTCAACCTGAATCTTCCCAGACACACTGAAATTTTACCTTCTGGAGGAAGTAATGCAATTCAGGAACTCAACACACAAGTTTGATGACAAGCCTGGAAATGTTCATCTCTCTGCTTTGCTAGATGATAATCTGTGCTCAGAAAAAGATGTGGGAGAAGAGCCAGAAGAAGACAACCAGATCTCAAGCTCCAGGCGCAGAATCACTGAGGCAAATACACCTCCCCAGACAAAAACTTCTGCTGCAAGTTGTCATGACTTCTGCTGGTGAATGTCTGCCCCTGCTTCCAGCTGAAGAGCTAAAAGAATGGAACGCGCTAGAAAAGATGCACCAGGTCTCCCCCTATCCCCTCCTTCCTTCCTCTCCCATAGGAACAGGTAGCTCTTCTTGCCAAAGCAAAACCCACTTTATGGACCCGCGATCCAATTCCCTTACGTTTTCAATAGACTGTCCCTGTAACACTCCCACTCTCTGATCATCAATCTTTCCATATTTACTGGCTCCTACAAACTTATCCATCCTAAAAAAAAACAGTCCTCACTTCCTCGACCTTTCCCCCCCTCCCCCCCAGCAGCTGCGGTCCTAGTTTTCTCTTCCCTTCCCAGTGTAGACTCCTTGAGAAAGCCGTCTACACTCCTTGCCTCTGCTTTCTCTGCATTCTGGCGTCTGGCCCTCATCATTCACCTCCCAGTGATGTTTCAGTTTCCAAATCACGTGCTCTTTTTCAGGATCCTCATCTCCCGCGACTTTTGTTCCACCACTGACTCTGGGGTAACTCACCTCCTCCTTATTCCCTCCTCTCGTGTTGGAGGGGCTTGGCTCTCTCCCGGTTCTCCTCCATCCAAGATCAAGCCCATTTGGTCGCTTTTTCTTTTCCACCTTTGACTATCTCACTTGCTTATATCACCATCGACCCCTCCCCCCTCCAACTATCACCTGATGCACAATACGCAGCCTGTCCAAAGGCTGGCGGGCGCCTGTCACGTGACCCGCGGCAACCAACCAGCTGTTGTCGCGGTCACGTGACGGCCCTCAAACTCTCTTTATTGGTGGGGGAGGGGGCCTCTATTGTGTAGATAATGCCAAGATCGTTGCATTTGGGCCCTCCTGAACCATCACTTAACTTTTGGATATCTTGTGTTAGGTGTCCCATACGTATCAGGCTCAGAAAGTACAAAAATAAAATTCATTATCTTCCAGTCCCCCAATCCGCCCTCCAAAAAAAACCTACCTTGGCCGTAAAATATTATTGTTGTTATTATTACTAATTGTCATCTTCTAGAATCACCATCCTATCAGTCACCTTGGGCGTCAGTCCCAGACCCCTTAAACTCCCCCATCCCAAAATCCAAGCCCTCATCGAACCTTCTTTTTTCTAGCTTCACAACAGCTTTCATAATAGTTCCTTCTTTTCTCTCCACTCACACAGTCACCAGCCTAAAGCAGGCTCTCATCAGCTCTTTCCCTTATTGTTGAAATAACTTTCTAATCGATCTCCCTGACTCAGTGCAGCTTCCCAGTCAGCTGATAGACTAATTTCCTCAGGTGCCGACCTGACCATCCCCCCAGAATCCCCACCAACTCAATGAATGGCACTGCAACGCTGTTATCTCTAGGATCAGATAGGAAACCCTCTTTGGGGTGTTGAAAGTCATTCTCAAGGTAAGCCAGGTTTTACTTTTTTTTTATTCTTCCTCAATTTCCCTCAATGCACTCTACAATCAAGATACATTAGCCTATATGCTGGTTCTTGTCTATCCCCTAATCAGGGAATGTTCTTTCTCACCATTTCCATGGTTTAGTTTCCTTGGTTCTTTCCTTATTAAATTTTATATTTATTTTTAGTTTACATCATTCATTTTCACAAGATTTTGAGTTATACATTTTCTCCCTGTCTTTTCCCTACCCACCACTCCAAAACAGGAATCCCACTGTATACCCCCTCCCCCAATATGCTCCCTCCTATATCCTTCCCCATTCCCCCTCTGACTTTCCAGTAGGGCAAGAGAGATATCTTTACCCCAGTGCCTGTATATCTTATTTCCCAGGTTCATGTAAAACATAATAATAATATTATTATTTTAAACATTTGATTTTAAAACTTTGAATTCCAGATTCTTTCCCTTCTTCCCTGCTCACCCACCCTTACTGGGAAGATAAGCAATTCAATATAGGTTATACATATGTAGCTATACAAACCTGTCCATAATGGATATATTGTTAAAGACTGAATATATTTCCCTCCATCCTATTGCACCCCCCCCACTTGTTCTTTTCTCTACTTTAATCCTGTCCCTTTTCAAAAGTGGGTGCTTCCAACTTCCCTCCCCCCACCTGCCCTCTCTTCCATCATCCCCCCTCTCATGCCATTCACCCCTACTCTCCTGTAGAGCGAGAAATGCTACTTAGTCTGTATGTCATTCCCTCCCTAAGCCAAATTCAATGACAATAAGGTTGAACCATTTCTTTTTGCCTTCCTGTTCTCCCCCTCCATTGTAACAGTTATCACTTGCAAATTCTATATGAGATAATTTACCCCATTCTGTCTCTTCCCATCTCCTCTCATTATATTCCTCTCACCTCTCAGTTTCACCTTTTAAGTATCATCCCTTCCTATTCAATTGGTCCTGTGCCCTCTGTCTACATATACCTGTACACATATATACACACACTCACATATGTATTCATGCACCCATATAACCTCCTATAGATACATATATATGTGTGTATACATACATATATATATATATGTATATATATATATATATATATATATATATATACATTTATATTCCCTTCAACTATTCTGATACTGAGAAAAGTTTCATAAGTTACAATTACTGTTTTTCCATGTAGGAATATAAATAGTTCAACTTTGATAAGTTTCTTATGATTTCTTTTCCCTGTTTACCTTCTCATGCTTCCCTTGCTTCTTGTGTCTGAATGTCAGATTTTCTATTCAACTCTGTTTTTTTTTTCATCAAGAATGCTTGAAAGTCCTCTATTTCACTGAATGACCATATTTTGCCCTGAAACATGATACTCAGTTTTTCTGGGTATGTGATTCTTGGTTTTAATGCCAGCTCCTTTGACCTCCAGAATGTCATATTCCAGGCCCTTTGGTCCCTCAGTGTAGAAGATGCCAGATCCTGTGTTATCCTGATTGTGTTTCCACAATATTCAAATTGTTTCTTCCTGGCTGCTTGTAGTATTTTCTCCTTGATCTGGGAATTCCAGAACCTGGCTATAATATTCCTAGGAGTTTTCTCCTGAGAATCTTTTTTGGGAGATGATTGGTGGATTATTTCAACCTCTATTTTGCCCTCTGGCTCTAAAATATCAGTGCAGTTTTCCTTGAGCATTTCTTGAAGGATGATTTCTAGTTTCTCTTTTTGATCATGGCTTTCAGGTAGTCCAATAATTTTTAAAGGATCTCTCCTGGACCTATTTTCCAGTTCAGTGGTTTTTCCAATGAGCTATTTCATATTGCCTTCTATTTTTTCGTTTGTTATCTGTTTAATAACATCATGATTTCTCATAAAGTCACTAGCTTCCATTTGCTCCATTCTAATTCTGAAGGAATGATTTTCTTCAGTGAGCTTTTGAGATTCTTTTTCTATCTGGCAAATTCAGCATTTTAAGGCATTCTTCTCCTCATTGGCTTTTTGAACTTCTTTTGCCATTTGAGTTAGTCTATTTTTTCCTGTTTTGTTTTTTTGAGGGGGTAAGGCAGGGCAGTTGGGGTTAAGTGACTTGTCCAAGGTCACATGGCTAGTTTTGTATTAAGTGTCTGAGGCCAAATTTGAACTGAGGCCGAATTTGAACTCAGTTCCTCCTGACTCTAGGACCGATGCTCTATTCACTGTGCCACCTAGTTGCCCTGTTAGTCTATTTTTTAAGGTGTTATTTTCTTCAGTCAGGTTGTTGACTCTCATTTCATAATTTTCTTCCATCATTCTCATTTCTCTTCCCAATTTTTCCTCCACTTCTCTTATATGGTTTTCAAAACCCTTTTAAAGCTCCTCTATGACCTGTAACCAGCCCCTATATTTCTTGGAAGCTTTTGGTGGAGGAGTTCTGACTTCACTCTCTTCTTCCTGTTCCACACTTTGATCCTTTTTGTCCCACAAAAAGGAATCCAAAGTCAGACTTCTGTTCTTGCTTTGCTTCCTTTGCTTGCTCATGTTGCCACTCAATTATTTGATATTTGAGCTTTTTGCCACAGTAGAACTCTGCTTCCAGAGAGGAAAGCTTTGTCCCAAATCACTGGGGTTTTCACAGCTTCTGGAGCTATTAGTTGGCTGCCCTCTCTGAAGCCTCTACCAGCTCTGGCACCTGGTCACACACCCCTGGACCTCCACCCTAGAGAGCAATCCAGATCCAAGCAGGTTAAAGTAAGAGTGATTACCTCTCAGAATAGCTGCTTTGTCCCCCTACAACCTGCAGGCCAGGAGCTCTGAAGCAGTCATGCAGCACTCTTGGACCCCCAGTTCCCAAAGTCCACACTCACCTCTCACTTTGTCTTTGTCATTTATGGGTTGATAATTCTGGTAACTGCCAAAACTGCTGGCTATCCACTCTCCTGAAGTCCCTCCAGACATGGCTGGTCAGGGCTGCCCTGAGGCTAAAACCATGGGCTCATGTGGAGCTGGGATTAGCTCCTAGCATGCTGTGATGGACCCTTCCTGCTGGCCTCTCTGGCTGCCTTCAGTGAGAGGTTTGTTTCTCTCTGTCACTTTGTGGTCTCTGTGGCCCTAAGGTTTGTTTAGAGTCATTTTTATATGTATTTAGGTGGTTATGGTGGGAGCACATGGAGTTTTCCTGCTTCTATGCCCCTGTCTTCTTGGCTCTGCCCCTTCTTCCTTGCTTCTTTCAAGACTCAGCTCAATTCCTTCTTTTTTTTTTTTTTGTAGGAGCCTGTAGTTTCCCTCCATTGTCACTTCCTTCCCTTTGAGATTATCTTCAACTTTCATTAACAGCTAGGTGGCACCTAGGTGGCAAAATGGATAGTGTTGGATTTGGAGTCTGGAAGAGCTGAATTCAAATTCTGACTCTGGTACTTTCTAGCTATATGACCTTGGGTAAGTCACTCTCTCAGTCTCAATTTCCTGATCTACAAAAGGAGGATAATAATAGTAACTGCTTAACAAAGTTGTGAGGATCAAATAAATCAACTTCTGTGAAGTGCATATATTTTAGCTATTATTATTAGATAAACTTTGGTTGTACATGATGCTTCATTTGTTTCTTCTCCCTTTAGAACATGAACTACTTGAGGACAAGAACTCTTGTTTTTTCTTTGCTGTGTCCTTTTAGCTTTTAGCACATTGCCTACCTAACAAATAATAAGTAAGTAATGCTTAAATGACTGACTGACTATAGAACAGGCCTCAGGGGAGTTTTTGTCTAGGCCTTACAAAATGGTCTTCGAAATAAATTATCACTGCAAGGTCAATCTTCTTGATATTTCTCTCCAAATCTGTCTAGACTTGTACCTAGAAGATATGTGTGTAGTTCACCCCATTGGTCTTTACCTGAAGATTTTCCAGCTTGGTGGAAACTGTTCAAATTTGGGCGCTACTGGCTGGGCTGGCTCCACATCACGATGAGACATAGCCTAACATGTGGGTGGAGGATTACTAGCAATGGACATGCCTGGAATCAAACATCAAAAGGACTGTCTGTCAAATAAACTAAAGGGTTACTGAAGGAGCTGTATTGAAACTCTTCAGCAGTCCCTTGACGATTGAATGTTTCTTTGTATTAATGTGCAGAAGCAGGAGGATTTATCCACTAACATAAATAATGGTAGGTAAGGGATTAGTTGCACTGGTGAGTCTTTTCCCCCTCTTTTGGTTACACAGGCTGGAGCTGCTAAATTAAGACCGCAGAAGGGGCTGCCACCACTTATATGACTCTGGGAGAGCCTTTGATCTCTGGAAAGACAATAGGCTAATAGTCAGATTCAGCCTCTTCTCAGGCTTATGAGAGAGAGCCCATTTTCAGTATTTAAAGGAATTAAGTGGCTGGTGCAAGAGATAAGCAGTCCTCACAAAAGCACTGCCAATTGTTTATTGTGCTTACTCTAGCTATGAAAAAGACCCTCCTCCCCTCCTGAGCAGAGCACAGAAATAGGATCCTTCAGATCCTTGGCAGCAGCACAGATATGCCTTTCTCACCTGCTACTAGCTTTGCCCTCAATCTGCTCACCTGTGCTGCTGCTTGTCCTTTCAGAAGTTAGCTTTATGGGCTATGGCTATAGCCATAGTAACTGACTTCTCTCAGGAAGTGGGAGAGGAGAAAGGAGATAAATATACAAGGGCACACAAAATTGTCCAGGAAGAAACTTACTGGCAAGGGGATGAGGTAGCTGTGCCTGCAACACTGAGCCAGCAAACAACTTGATTTGTAGAGAAAGCACTAGATTTGAAGTCAGCAGACATGAACTGAATATTGGCTTTCCTACCTATATAACCTGGTGCACAACCTTCACTCTCTCTGTGCCTCACTTTCCTCATATGTAAGATGAGGAGGTGGGAGAAGATGGCCTTAAAAAGGGTTTTCTGGATTGCACATATAAAACCTATATTAGATTTCTTGCTATCTTGGGGAGGGAGAAAAATTTGGAACTCAAAATCTTTTAAAAAATGAATGTTGAGGGGCGGGTAGGCGGCATAGTGAGTAAGAGTGCTGGCCCCAGTTCTGCCTCAGATATTTAACACCAACACAAAAATAAATGGCCATGTAACCTTGGGGTTACTTAACCCCAATTGCTTTTAAAAAATTAATGTTGAAAGTTTTTACATGTAATTAGAAAAAATAGAATTCTGTTAAAAATAAAGTGCTTTATAAGTAAGATGCTTATTGACATCAGTTAACACCTATCCTCAAGGAGTTCACATTCTAAAAGGGGGGAAACATCTGAATCAGTTGTTCCTTTGTGTCTGACTCTTCATGGTAATTTGCATGGGCCATACTATCCAAGGGGTTTTCTTGGCAAAGATACTTAAGTGGCTTGCCATTTCCTTCTCCAGTGGATTGAAGCAAACAGATGTTAAGTGATTTGCCCAGGGTCACACAGCTAATGTCTAAGACTGTGTTTGAACTCAGGGCCTCCTGACTGCAGTTCCAGTGTGCTATCTACCTAGCCACCTAGCTTTGTCCTATGAGTCAATATGAAATCTGAAATTTTTCTAGTAATAACAACAGCTAAAATCTATATAGCTCCTTAATGTTTACATTTGGGTCCCACCCCAAACTCCTCTCCACTTTCCCTCAACCCTTAGATGCAGTATGGCCCTTAGAGATTAATCAATCAAGACTCTTTTGTTCTTTTTTTGGTGAACAAACTTCAAAAAAATTGTGTTTATTTATATTTATTTATATATGCTTTTTGTTTATTCATTTCCCCACCATCTATCCCTTAGAACTCTCTCTTAACAAAGTACAGTTAAGCAAAACAAACTGACACATTTATGTGTCTAATAGACTGTGCCTAATTCCACACCTGTAGTTCACCATCTCCTTACCCAGAGGAGGAAGGTGTGTTTCATTATCAGCTGTCTGGAATTGAAACTGGTTGCTATGTGGACCTGAGTTCTGATGTCCAACCCCTTTATTTAGAAGACACAACTATAAAAGGCAGGGGGAGTAATGGGTCTCTATTTAATGCAAAGGAATAAAAGAATCAGTCAGCCCAGTAGATAAACTTTCACTATACATGAAAAGAAGAATATTCATAAACGGGTATGTCCTGTGGGTCTGAATCTTGGCTCTTTTCTTTAAAACACAGTGTGTGTTCTTTTGCATCTCTTTGACAATCCAATATGGATGCTATGTGAATAATGCATTATTAAATTCTACAATTATGCATTTCTTTGCCACATATTATACCAATATCCAATTCAAATTTAATATCTGAGTGTGTTGACACCAAGTTAAATGAGAATTTACTTTAAACAAATGTTTGGAATACAATGAGCATTAGAATTCACTCCTTTTGAATTCAGAGAAGAACAGCTTTAGGTAATTAAAGAAGCAGTGAAAAGGACATTATTTTGAATTTCAGAAATATTCAAAAAGCATAACCCTAGTAGGTTTTCTGGAATAACACAAGATATGTTAAGGAAAGGAAAATAATCTTTCTGGAAGGTCAGAGGTGGGAAGAGTTTATAGGTAAATAACATGTTATATAAGTATGATATAATTGGAGTCCTACATTTGGAGTTAGAAGAAATGGCTTTAAAAATTAGCTCTACTAGTCATTACATGTGTGAGTATGAGCAAGCACTATTTTTTTCCTCTTTGAGCCAGGATTTCCTTATCAGTAAAATAAGAGATTGGACTATATAAGAAGAACAAGTATTAACTGAGCACCTACTGTATACCAGACACCCAACACAGACCACAGTGATACAACTTGATGACTTTTTAAAGTTTTCTAGCATGGAGAACTTTTAGGCTACTCAATAGTATAATACTTTCCTAACACCCTAATTCCCTTCCCTCCTAACCCCCTACCCCCACCCCCTCTCCCAACAATATTTTGTTTCTCTGGCCTATGATGTTTGAAGAATTGCAGAACTTATTTAAGACTTAGAGTGATCTCTTCCCATTCCCAAAAGCATGTTAGAAAATTGATGGCCACCTTCATCCATGGGCTCCCAGAGGGCTTGAGTGGGAAGTGAGCTATGGTTCTCCATTCAAAGCATCCTGAATACAATTTTAATTGAACCTTACTTGTGTATTTTAAAACCCATCTCCACATTGGAATTTTCCAGTCCAATTAAATAGCTGGTTCTATCCCCTTGCCCTTCCCCCATTATTCCTCTCTCCCTCCAAAAGAAAAAAATGTGTGTGTATGTGTGTGTGCCAGCATTCACACCTATGTGTAAAGCAATATGCTAGATGATAGTGTCAAGAGAAAACAACAAACAAAAATCACTACCCTCAGAAAGTTTACATTCTACTGTCACATCAAGTTCCTACAAAATATAGAACTAAGGAACTAGTAGGGCAACTGAGTCTCATCCTACTCAAGAATTTGCTGAATGAGAGGCAAGAAGAAGGGAGCAGAGAACAAGGCACTACTAAGTTCCAATGAGGGTGGTTTGTCAGGATGCAGTCTAATTTTGTACAGTAGAATCTTGACAATGGACTAAGAGGATAGCAAATGGTACCTATACCAATTTGCCAGGACACATTAAAGGACCCCGCCAAAAGTGCAATCATTTCAGAAGGGAGTCTGGGGAGCAAAGGTAGTATAGAAGAAGCTTGCTGACCCTAGAATTGCTAGAAGCTATCTGCTTTTCAATCCCACTTTACACAAATGTACAGAGATAGCTAATAGATATCAGCTTATGCTGAAAGGGAGGTCTGATAAAATATGGAATGTAATTTTGATACATCCACATAAAGACTGTATTAAATGCTATCATAGTATCATGGAGTATAAGTGGCCATCTCTATCCTCATGTCCTCACTATTTTTTTTTCCCTATACTATGCTCATGTCTCAAGTCAGCTACAGATTCATTTGGGATTCAAGCTGTCATTGTTCCTCTTTCTCAATAGGGTCACCTGTGGAAAGAATGTCATAGGAAGGCTTCTGGGAAGATGGTAGAGTGGATCAGAAAACTTTTGGCTCTTCAAATTTCCTCCACAAAGAGACAGAGAGAGACAGAGACAGAGACAGAGACAGAGAGACAGAGACAGAGAGAGACAGAGACAGAGAGAGACAGAGAGAACTTCACCTCAGAGCAGCAGAAGTAAACACAGGGTAAAGCTGTTGTCCAGCTAAGATAATTTGAGAAGACTTCCCATAAGTGACATGCAAACACCTCCAGGCTCACTCTGCAGAATCAACAAAAAACAAGCCCTGGAGGTAACTGGATTGAGGGGCAGCCTCAGCCTTAGAAACTTTCTTCCCAAATACTGTGTGGGGGTCTAATGACTGAGTAGGAGAAGACTGAATGACTTTCCACTGTCAAGGGATGCCAACCACAGCTGTACTGAGCAGATGTGTCCTGGGCTGTGGCTGTGGGGAGAAGGAGCTAGTGAGGGGTGGGGAACAAATTTCAGGGGAACAGAGTCCCTAGTTTCAGGGAGGAGCCACAGGAGGCAAGATCTTTTGGGGGACACTATAGCGGGGGGGGGGGGCGGCTAGCTGTGGCTTAGGAGTGGAGAGCAGAGCCCAAAGTTGGGCCCCAAGGCAGATATCAGAAAATAACAGTAAGAAGCACTTGGGGCTTAGGGCATTTTACCACTTACCTTGGAACTAGAACTTGATTACATTAATAGCTGCTAAAGATAAAAGAAAAGAAAAAAATAAATGAAAATGAGGGAAAAGAACCAAACTGTTGATAGTTACTGTGGGGATAAAGTAGATCTAGGTTCATATTCAGAGGAGCATAATGGAGCTTAATGATCCACTCCTTTTTCAATGAGGAATGTCAAATGATCCCAAGCATACACACACACACACACACACACACACACACACACACACACACACAGGTTCTTAGGTTCTTGGAAGGACCTTAAAAAGACTTTAAAAATCAAGTAAGACATCAAGGAAAAATTGGGGGTTTCAGGGAGCGGGAAGAACAACCTAAGAAAGTCAAGAAAATTACGAAAACAAAGTCAACCACTTGAAAAAAGAGAATAAAAAACTTAAGGAAGTAAATAATTCTGGAATTGGTCAAGGAGAAGCTAATGACATTCTAACACATCAAGAAATCATAAAACAAAATCAAAAGAATGAAAAAAATAGAAGAGAAAGTGAAACATCAGACAAACAACTGATCTTAGTAGAACAGAAAGTGAAGAAATAATATTAGAATAGTCACACTACCTGAAAATTACAATTAAAAAACTGAATCTTCATACATTACAAGAAATTTTCAAGAAAAAAAAAATTTCCCTGAAGTTCTAGAACAAGAAGGCAAAGAAGAAATAGAAAAAAAATCTACTAATCACCACCTGAAAGAGAACCCAGGAGGAACTTAGGGAAATATAACCAAGTTTCAAAGCTTGCAGGTTAAGGAGAAATTATTGGAAACAACAAGAAAAAAAAACCATAACAATTTAAATATCATGGAGCTACAATAAGGATTACATAAGACCTAGCAGCTACTACATGGAAGAACTGTAGGTCTTGGAATACTATGCTACACAGAGCAAAAAACCTGAGGTTATGACCAAGGGTAATTTACCCAGCAAAGTTAAGTATAATCCTGAATTGGGGGGTGGGGGGATATATATTTAATGAACTGAAAGACTTTCAGGTTTTTTGACAAAAACTCCAGAATTTAAGGGAAAATTTGACACATAACATCCAGAAGAAATATAAGATAAACATTAAAAGCCAATTATAAGGACTCATTAATGTCCAGTTGTTTACTTCTTATATGTGAAAGTATTATCAGTACATTTATGACTGTCATCATTATTTGGGTAGTTTAAAAGAAAGTCTTGGGCTGAGCTAAGTATGATACGGTGATTCTAAAAAAAAAAAATGTAGGAAGAAACAAAAA